>ML391930.1:0-100954 GCA_005239525.1 Nicotiana knightiana | reverse complement strand
CAGTCTAGGATCAAGTAGGACTTTATTCGGTTGTAATGTAGGCTTCGGGACAGGTAGGATATATTTAGATATAAGAGTGACTACACCTCCCAAGCACTTTAATACATATACTTTAGCTTTTAACCTTATATTAAGCCAAACTCCACCTTCACACCAATGTTATTACCCCATACTTCTTTACGCACAATTACATCAAGAGTCACCACTTGTTAAGTAATATATATATATATTTTTGCACAACAATACAACTATTTTTTTTTTCAAGTGACTCTTACTTTTTTTTCAAAACAGTGTACCTTTCTCCTTATTTCAATTATTCCCCTCAAAAACCAACCTACCACCCCACACTTTAACTTTTCCATATTTCATCACATTTCCAGTGCTTACGAGAGGTGACAAGGTTCAAATGTATGATCGATTCAAGCAAAGTGGTATGGCTTGTAATGTGGTTGCCAAAGATACAGGATTATAGGCTCAACGGGGTTAACTACGATACATAACAATTAGGTGGGTAAAATATACATAGCTGGCTCAACAAAGAAATGCCTATATCACTTCCAAGACTNCTCACTCAGGATTGGATCTATCACAACACTCCAGTCAAAGCAGTTAAGCAAATTTAAGAATCCACGATTTAAGGTATTTACCCTGGAGTCAAAAAATTGAGCCTAAGCGTCATAACCAAAGTACTGACTATTCTCAAGGCATCACAAAGTTCCGAGATATTGCTGCAATTAATTTCTCAACCATGTGGTTACTACTCCTAAAAATTAAAAACTACCTACACCCGGTTCAATTAAAAACCCTTGGAAAAGAACCGTGGTCCAAAGAAAAACCAAGGGGGAATTACTACACTACCTAAAACAAAAAATCTTTTTGGTATTTTCTTTAGACTTACTTCCCTCAAGAGAACTGTCTAAGAGATCCATCGCCGGGAAGAGTCCACATATTTCTAATTTTTTTTTATTTTTTATTTTGTTCTACCTAAAATAAAAGGACTACAGAAAAAGCTACAAAACTTAAAAGAAAACTAACTTACTAACATGAACAACTAAAACTACTAACACACTAAACACAACAACTCACAACAAATATGTACCTAAAATAAAAAGACTACAGAAAAAGCTAAAAAACTTAAAAGAAAACTAACTTACTAACATGAACAACTAAAACTACTAAAACACTAGACACAACAACTCACAACAAATATGTACAGCACCCCACACTTAAATCATGCAATGTCCTCAGTGCATCACATATAGACAAAACAAGAAATAAAAGTAAGGTGCAAGAAACTCCCTGCTCTCGTCGCGTCGATATCCTTTCCATTAGTTTTTTTTTTTTTTGCTTTCCATGATCCTTCGAACAAATGTTTGAATCCCTTTATGCCTCCATTTTGAACTTATGAATTGGATCCCAAGTTTTGAATCTGCTGTATGATCATGCTCCTGGGGTGGTGGAACAAGTCTTCCTGGCCCAATAAAACAATGTAATAATCTGCGCTTCTTGGCCTTTCGATGAGATGTGTATTCCTGACTTTCTGGCAAGAAAAATTCCAGAATGTAAGCATCTTGTTCTTTATTCCTTGGCTCCTCAAGTAGTTCGGGTGGCTCTTTTTTCATATCATCATCCAAACATAATGTGAAAAAATGGTTGGAGTGTGTACCAACATCCTCAACAGTAATGACACTAGATTCAACAAAATATGTATCATCAATGTCCTTGGTTAACTCTAGTATCTTTTCTACCACATTGACATCCTCTGATTTCAGTTCCAACCTGGGTGGTTCTTCAACAGATGACCTGGCCGACGGGTTCTCTCTTTTCTCTAAGTGTAATGACTCAAACTCGAGATCCCTTGGCCACACCTTTTTCCTTCAAGCGCTAACACCCAGTCTTCCAGTTCTTCACCGTTCATATAATCTAGATTATTCAAACATTCATTCAAAAGGTCCCCAACAATCAGAGACGCATCATCTTCTTCCGAGATCACTTTCACGGCATCAATAAGAGAGCATTTGGCGAACTCACTTGGTCTCCTCATAGACTTCTGCACGTTGAAAGTGATTTCTTCATCATTGAACCTCATCTTAAGTTCACCAGTCTCACAATCGATAAGGGCTTTGCCGCTGGCCAAGAATGGACTTCCCAACATTATGGGAATTTCCTCATCTACCCGACAGTCTAAGATCACAAAGTGAGCAGGGAACACAAATTTCCGCACTTGCACTAACACATCGTCCAGAATACCCGACGGTCTCTTCACCGTCCTATCAGCAAGTTGCAATAACATGGAGGTGGGCCTGGCTCTACTAATCCCTAGTCTTTTATATATGGCCAGCGGCATCAGATTAATGCTGGCCTCCAAGTCACATAGAGCTTTGGGTGAAATCTAAGTTTCCAATGGTACAAGGAATTGTAAAACTCCCTGGGTCAGATAACTTTTCAGCAATAGGACGCGTCACCACTGCACTACAAGTCTGAGTAAGGGTGACATTAGCCAGATCTTGGAAGTCAAATTTTCTGGACATCAAGTCTTTCATTATTTTAGCGTAACCAGGAATTTCCTTCAATGCATCAATCAATGGGATATTTACCTGTATTTGCTTTAGCATTTCCAAGAACTTTTTTTACTGTTCATCCTTTTGGTATTTGGCCAGCCTCTAAGGGAATGGAGCTGGCGGTCTCTTTTTCCAAGTGATTTAGGACTTTTCTTTCTCAGCCACCACCTCAACTACCAGCTCCTGGTCTATCTCCACTTCTTTTTCAGTCTCACTCTGTGCATTGGGTTCTCCTTTAGTAGGTTGCACTGTTACCTTGGTCAAGTTTATTGAATCATCAAGTTCATTCGACATGGGTACCAGTGTCTCGGCCTGCCTGCTTTCACGAGCTCTCTCCAGTTCCAAGTCTAAATCCCTGCCATTGTGAAGAGTCACTGCAACCAGCTGCCTTGGGCCCTGGTCCATAGGATTTACCTGAGTATCTACAGGTAAAGTCCCACAAGGACGATTGGTCACTGCCATAGATATCTGGACCAACTGTACTTCAATATTTTTAATAGCTGCATCATGTACATCTACTCTCTCACTGATTTTGGCATTTTCCCCAATAACCTGCTGCATCATAGCTTCTAACCTGGAGAACCCATCTTCTTGCCTTCCCCCTGTTGATGCTGAGGAGGGTAGTATGCTTGTTATTGATTCTGATGGTTATAACCTTGCGGCCTATAATATGGTGTTGCATTACCTTGTGGTCTCAGGACACCCATATTTCCACTGTTCTGCTGTTGGTTAGGTGGTCTATACGATTGAACTTGCTGACCCTAGTTCTGCCCCTCTTGTCTCTGGCTTCCATAATTCGACACATAATTCATGTTTTCTGGATAAGGAGGGTGATCACATTCTGCATTCCACTGATTACTAAATGGTTGACTAATACAAGATGTGCATAAGTCTCCATTGGTTGTATCCACGATGTGTACCTGGTTCTTTTACCCTAATTCCTCCACCTTCTTAGTTAATATGCTCATCTGTGTTATNAGTTCTGCCCCCCTTGTCTCTGGCTTCCATAATTCGACACATAATTCATGTTTTCTGGATAAGGAGGGTGATCACATTCTGCATTCCACTGATTACTAAATGGTTGACTAATACAAGATGTGCATAAGTCTCCATTGGTTGTATCCACGATGTGTACCTGGTTCTTTTACCCTAATTCCTCCACCTTCTTAGTTAATATGCTCATCTGTGTTATCAAGGTGGACACACTCTCTGCAATAGTATTGGATGGATCGAATGGCACTGAGTGAACTACAGGAATAATGGGTGTGTTCCTTGTTGTCCATCCTGAATTTTGTGCCATTTTATCAAGCAAGATCTGACTTTCTCTCCACGTTTTGCTCAAGAATACTCCACCAGCTGAAGCATCAACGTTTGCCTTAACAATATCAGCTATACCCATATAAAATTCTGCCCCAACATCTGCTCCGGAATACCATGATGTGGACAGATAACCAGCATTCCCTTAAATCGTTCCCATGTCTCCTGCAATGTTTCAATTGGTTTCTGTCTGAAGCTCAAGATTTCATCAATTTGTTGAGCAGTCTTGTTGGGTGGATGAAACTTGTTCACGAACTGCTTAACTAACTCCTCCCATGTGGTAATGGAATTGATGGGGAGTGAGTTTAGCCAAGTCTGGGGGAGCTCCAGTCACTGAGAATGGAAACAACAACAGTTTTATTGCCTCCTGAGTGACGTTTGGCTGCCTCTGTGTTTTGCAAATTGACAGGAAATTCTTCAAATGCTGCTGGGGGTTTTCGATGTATGACCCTGAGAATAGTCCCTTGTTCTGCAGCAAGTGCAGCATATTATTTGTAATCTGGAAGGACTCAGCCTTTATCTGAGGGACTAGTATCACAGTGGCCATATTCTCTGTTGTGGGTTGTGCCCAGTCATATAAAGGAGCCTCTGCCCCTATATGCGCAAATGGGTCTACCACACCATCCCCATTGTTTTTCCTGTTGTTTGGATCTTCCGTGTCGGGTTCAAGTTGTTCAATTGATGGTTGTTGTTTGCTTTTTCGGTTGGCCCGATTTAGGGCCTTAAAAACTTTCTCGGGTTCTGATAAGGCTTCAACTACTTCACCAGTTCTCGATGAGTTTCTAGGCATGCACCTGTACAACCAAGTTAGCAGACGTTAAACTTTCAAGGTATAAATGAAAATTGAAGAAAATTGACTATATTTCAGAATTTTGTATTTCTTCCAACTCCAATTGATAAAACCGTTAGTTCCCCGGCAACGACGCCAAAATTTGATCATGCTCAACTATGTCTTATCGAAAGACTAAACGGGCGTTGCAAATATAATCCGGGGTATTACGCCCAGAGTCGATCCCATAGGGAATTTACGTATCAATCAAGCCTTCAGAATATGCAACTTTTACTTAATCAATTTTATCAAGACTTTTGAATATCAATTGATAATGTTTTACTATTTCTACTGACAAAATTAATAAACTAACGATTAACTAACAATATGGTGTAAAAAATTATAATAAAGGTCTAAGGTCNCTTAGATTGCACCCGAAGTATCGTTATCTCTAATCCAACTTCTAAACCCTCGGTTATGACTTTCGTCTATACTCTGGGAGTGGTGTTTTTCAAACAACTACCTAAATATGCACTCTCACTCAAGTATATACATAATTAATAGGAACAACTAATTGAGGGCCCTTCAATCAACTACAACAAGAACGTAGTTGAACAAATAGAGTTTAATCAACCAATCAAAGCTATATTAATATCACAATAAGTTCATCCCCCAACGGTTTCCACCAAAACCCTTGATTAGGGAAATTAGCTAATCATTCTCATAATAATCAAATCCAAAATAACTTGCATAAATAAATTACAGAGTAATGAATAAAGGATGTAAAAAATCAATGTTTTTCTTTGCTGAGTAGTATTCCACAAGCTTCTCTTGTCCCTAATGGAAAAAGTCCCCCAAAGTTGTGTTTTTGGGTCTATTTATATATTTGGGACAAACCCTAAATGTGTAGGAGAGTTCTATTCAAACCGAGAAACACTTAAAACCTTCAAAACTCGGATTGGACCGGACTAGGGACCAGGCGTTACATGCCAAATGCCTGGCTAACGCCAGGCAAGGCATGGCGCTAGGGGCCAAACGCCTGGCTAACGCCTGGCCAGGCCTGGCGTTAGGGATCAAACGCCTGGCTAATGCCGGGCTAGGCTAGGCTTTACATACCAAACGCCCGCCTATATCCCGGTTCACTCCTTTTCGACTCTTAAGCGTATTTTCGACATTTATGCATCCATTTAACTCGACTTCCATCTCCAATTCACCTACACATGAAATAGACTCCATTAGGCCCATACGAAGTGTATTTTCATCATTAACGCACATAAAATGTAAGGCACATATTGTGTTAAACCATGAATTCTAGCCACACATCAGTCACTGATCACAAAGGAATTTTTTTCTATCTTTGCAAATTAAGGCTTGATCAATAGGATTCTGAAATGATGAACCTGGTTCATCATGCTAATTTATCTGAAAGGCGAGGTATGTGTTCTACACTCTGCACACTTTGAAATACTAATAATTAAATCATGAGCAGAACTCTGCCCAAACTCAAAATCTTTTCAAAGCCTATCCATTTGNAAATTGAGGCTTGATCAAGAGGATTCTGAAATGATGAACCTGGTTCATCGTGCTGGTTCATCTGAAAGGCGAGGTATGTGTTCTACACTCTGCACACTTTGAAATACTAATAATTAAATCATGAGCAGAACTCTGCCCAAACTCAAAATCTTTTCAAAGCCTATCCATTTGACTTTGAACCAGTTCTGTTTCAACAAGAATCCTCACCAAATTAAAATACCTAGATTCTAGGGAAGCCTTAACCGTCAATTCAAAACTAAAAGTTCATTCAAGACATCCCCTCCCTTACAAAACCATTCCCAAATTTTTGATGACTCTGGTAACATCTGTCCCAAGTCCTTCTTTGCTGAAAAACTTAGAAAATAGGTTCATACTGGTTGGGTCTGTAATAGATGTGGAGTTGCCGAAACAATAAGAATAGGTGGTAAAAATTAAATTAAAAAAAATTGAGAGAGAGGGAGTACGGAGAAATGAGAAAGGGAAAAGGGAAAGAAGTGGTTGATTCTTCACCCACCTCTGAATCTTTTAGAATGGCTATTTGTGGAGCTGAGCCAGAAAAGGAGGAAGAAAGTAGCAAGAACACAAGGGGAAGTGAATCAGGAGAAACCGCTGAAAGTTTAGTAAATTTAGGAAAACACACAGATGATTCATCTACTGAGGAAACCCTGGCGGGTCTGCTGAAAATATTAGGCGATAATTACAATCCAAAGAAGAAAAGAAATCCTAGAGCTCAAACGTCTGGAACAACAAGAGAAAGTAAGAAAAGAAAAGCTGCTCCTTCTGAGACTTCTAAAATTTCTCTTCCAATAGGAAGAACTGCAAGGAGCAAGGTAAAGCAAAGTGAGGACGAGTTGAAGAAAGCTTTAGAGGAGAGTAAGAAGAAAAGAGTGGAAAAAGGGAAAGAAAAGGTTGTTGAGCCTATTGAGGCTGTTGAAGTGGATGAGATGGACCTGGTCCATCACAAAGTGAAAAAGTGGAAGAGGTAGAGGTTCAGACCCCTAAGCTCAAGAAAGCCAAGACTTCCTCAAAGAAGTCTTCATCTGTTTCTAAGTCTGCTGAACCATCCATCTTGGTTAAATGAACCAGGTCTGCAGTTTTTTCAAGCCTTAATTTCCTAGCCTGCCTAGAACTTTCAGTGACCCAGATTCAGAATTTTTATTTGTTGCTCATGTTTTAAATGTTTTTGTTTTATTTTGTGGATTGTGGTAGAATCGTATTCGCTCTATCAATGAAATATGATGCTTTTTTCTC
The DNA here is from genome assembly GCA_005239525.1 of Nicotiana knightiana. Classification (NCBI taxonomy): domain Eukaryota; kingdom Viridiplantae; phylum Streptophyta; class Magnoliopsida; order Solanales; family Solanaceae; genus Nicotiana; species Nicotiana knightiana. The sequence continues at coordinate 93,523 of ML391930.1, read as the reverse complement.
TGATTTAGTATCTCTATTTTTTGATAGTTTGAATATTTAGTTGATTATTGATGATTAATCCATGATTGCATATGTAGTTGCCCAAATGGCCATGAGTAAGTATTAAAAATCTGGGATTCAGACAATTTTTTTTTGCAACTTTTCGATGATGCCAAAAGGGGGAAGATAGGTTGTATGCTCTGAACATGTGATATTTATAACCTAATGAACTTGGTGATAAATTCTTAATACTCTTATATGTGTAAATGTTGGACTAAGCTGAACTAGGCCTGAAGCACAAAGTTTGTCATCATCAAAAAGGGGGAATTTGTTGGCCCAAGAAAGGAAATAGTTTTGAAGATTGACAAAGGAACTTCGAGATGAACCAGGTCCATCACATGTGACATAGACCAACAGAGTTAAAGGCACATGAGATGCACATGCATGAGATGAATGTATTATGGTATAATTGAGATATCTTCTGATCGAAAAGATTGCAAAAACGAAATTGGAGAAGGACTCCTTATTCAATAAGAACATAATCTAAGATAAGGAAGGATTTAGGAGTTGAGTTTGACTAGAACTCTTCTACCAAGGAAGAGTTGCATTAGGATTCTAGTTAATTCCTTATCTACTAACTCCTATAAATCACAGATTGTTCTTATTGTATATAGACGCACAAAACAGAAATTTATCACNAAGCTACTTGGACCAGCTAGAAGAACTAGTTTCATCTGTTGTCTTCTCTTCTAGTTTATTTGTAGTAGGTGATTACAAATTATACCTTTAAGCTTTATCTAGAAGCAATTGTAACAGGTACTGAGTGTTCAAGTTATAGTTAACTTGATGTTTTTCGCAGATAGCTAGAGGCTAGTTTGCCACAAAGGGTTAGAGTTAATCCATAGGTTTACAAAAGAGTTTATTTTGTAAATGTTGTATGGCTCATTGTTGTAGTGAAGTGTTTGGAGAAATCCTACTGAGTAGTAGGTCGTGGTTTTTCACCTTTTGAGCCAGGTGTTTTCCACGTAAAAATCTCTGTGTTCTTTACTTTTCTGCATTTATTATTCCGCAATAGTACGAGTTGGAACACATAGAAGAACCAGGTCCTTCTATAACGGCAACACTCAAAAATTGGACACCACACAAATCACCCCCTCTTGTGCGGTGTTGACGTATAAAACATGAATTGGTATCAGAGCGGGTTATCCTTGAAGAGGCTAACACCTTAGGAAGAGATCAAGATGAGTGCACCACCTGGGAACTGGGAAGGGCAATCAACTGTTAGGCCTCCACTCTTCAATGGCCAGTACTAATCCTGGTGGAAGAATAAGATGAAGGATCACTTAATTGGAGAAGACTATGAACTATGGGACATAGTCACTGACGGTCCTTTAGCCACCATGAAGAAGACTACTGAAGGAGTAGATGTGCCAAAGACTAGAGCTGACTGCACTGCTGAGGATTTGAGAAAGTGGGAGAAAAATGCTAAGACCAAGAAGTGGCTTGTGTGTGGACTCGGTCCAGACGAGTATAGCAGAATTCAAAGCTCTACCACTGCCAAAGATATTTTGGACACTTTGCAAGTGTCTCATGAAGGAACACCTCAAGTGAAGAGGTCAAGAGGAACTCTACTATATTCTGAATATGAGAATTTCACCATGAAGGAAGAAGAGACCATCCAAGAGATGTATACAAGGTTCACTACGCTGACCAATTAACTCAAGTCTCTTGGAAGGGTCATTATTGAAGAAGACAAGGTTGATAAAATTCTGACAAGGGTCTTGCCAATCTTTTGGAAAAGCAAAATTACAGCCATTCAGGAATCTAAGAACATTGCAACTCTTAAGCTGGATGAGCTGATTGGAAATCTCACTGCCCATGAACTTAGAAGGAAGACTATGAATATGGATGGTCCCAAGAAGGAAAGGAATGCAAAATAAAAGGCCAGTCAAAAGAACAAAAGTTTTGTTCGAGGGAAGAATTGGCTACCAAGTTGGGGTAAAAGGAATTTAATTCATCCTTTTTCTTATAGAAAGGGACCCAAACTAGTTTATTTTCTTTTGTAGATTCAAGTGAAAGGTAGTAGCCAAATATGGTACATGGATAGTGGCTTCTCAAAACACATGACTGGCAACAAGGACTAGTTCCTTTCACTTGAGGATCTCGAAGGAGGAAATGTCTCCTTTAGAAATGGAAAGAAAGGTGAAATCACTGGGGTTGGTAATGAACAAGATGATGAAGAATTTGGGCTGGTCAGAAACTCAGTCCAAACTAAAGCAACACTGGAGGAAGGAACAGGTGATGGAACATGTTCATCCATCCCGGGCAACATGGAAGGGGGAATAGAACAAAATAATTCCCAAACTTCGTTAGAACCTGTACCTAAACATGTTCCACAACAACAAAGCAATGAAGGAACATCAAGGAGTAACTAGTTGGTTGTGAAACCATGCAGATATCTTTACAAAAACACTGAGTAGAGAGTATTTTGAAAGGAATAGGTTCTTATTAGGGATGATTAAGATCACTTAATTGAACCAGTTCAGAATGTAAATACATTAAAAAAATTTTGGCTAGAAAAGTCTGAAACGGGTGTAAATAATCAAATTTACAATTGCTCAGTCTCATACTGTAAAAAGTATACTCTTATGCCATGTTTTGATATGACTCACTGATCACAAATGAAATTTTTTCTATCTTTGCAAATTGAGGCTTGATCAAGAGGATTCTGAAATGATGAACCTGGTTCATCGTGCTGGTTCATCTGAAAGGCGAGGTATGTGTTCTACACTCTGCACACTTTGAAATACTAATAATTAAATCATGAGCAGAACTCTGCCCAAACTCAAAATCTTTTCAAAGCCTATCCATTTGACTTTGAACCAATTCTGTTTCAACAAGAATCCTCACCAAATTAAAATACCTAGATTCTAGGGAAGCCTTAACCGTCAATTCAAAACTAAAAGTTCATTCAAGACGTCCCCTCCCTTACAAAACCATTCCCAAATTTTCGATGACTCAGGTAACATCTGTCTCAAGTCCTTCTTCTGAGGTCATCTCTGATGTTGCTGAAAAACTTCGAAAATAGGTTCATACTGGTTGGGTCTGTAATAGATGTGGAGTTGCCGGAAACAATAAGAATAGGTGGTAAAAATTAAATTAAAAAAAATTGAGAGTGAGGGAGTACGGAGTAATGAAAAAGGGAAAAGGGAAAGAAGTGGTTGATTCTTCACCCACCTCTGAATCTTTTAGAATGGCTATTTGTGGAGCTGGGTCAGAAAAGGAGGAAGAAAGTTGCAAGAACACAGGGGGAAGTGAATCAGGAGAAACCGCTGAAAGGTTAGTAAATTTATAAAAGCACACAGATGATTCATCTACTGAGGAAACCCTGGCGGGTCTGCTGAAAATGTTAGGCGATAATTACAATCCAAAGAAGAAAAGAACTCCTAAAGCTCAAACGTCTGGAACAACAAGAGAAAGTAAGAAAAGAAAAGCTGCTCCTTCTGAGACTTCTAATATTTCTCTTCCAAGAGGAAGAACTACAAGGAGCAAGGTAAAGCAAAGTGAGGACGAGTTGAAGAGAGCTTTAGAGGAGAGTAAGAAGAAAAGAGTGGAAAAAGGGAAAGAAAAGGTTGTTGAGCCTATTGAGGCTGTTGAAATGGATAAGATGGACCTGGTCCATCACAAAGTGAAAAAGTGGCAGAGGTAGAGGTTCAGACCCCTAAGCTCAAGAAAGCCAAGACTTCCTCAAAGAAGTATTCATCTGTTTCTAAATCTGCTGAACCATCCATCTTGTCTAAATGAACCAGGTCTGCAGTTTTTCCAAGCCTTAATTTCCTAGCCTGCCTAGAACTTTCAGTGACCCAGATTCAAAATTTTTATTTGTTGCTCATGTTTTAAATGTTTTTGTTTTATTTTGTGGATTGTGGCAGAATCATATTCGCTCTACCAATGAAATCTGATATTTTTTGCTCTGATTCAGTATCTCTATTTTTTGATAGTTTGAATACTTAGTTGATTATTGATGATTAATCCATGATTGCATATGCAGTTGCCCAAATGGCCATGAGTAAGTGTTAAAAATCTGGGATTCAGTCAATTTTCTTTTGCAACTTTTCGATGATGCCAAAAGGGGGAAGATAGGTTGTGTGCTCTGAACATGTGATATTTATAACTTAATGAACCTGGTGATAAATTCTTAATACTCTTATATGTGTAAATGTTGGACTAAGCTGAAACAGGCCTAAAGCACAAAGTTTGTCATCATCAAAAAGGGGGAATTTGTTGGCCCAAGAAAGGAAATAGTTTTGAAGATTGACAAAGGAACTCCGAGATGAACCAGGTCCATCACAGGTGACATAGACCAGCAGAGTTAAAGGCACATGAGATGCACATGCATGAGATGAATGTATTCTGGTAAAATTGAGATATCTTCTTATCGAAAAGATTACAAAAACGAAATTGAAGAAGGACTCCTTATTCAATAAGAACAGAATCTAAGATAAGGAAGGATTTAGGAGTTGAGTTTGACTAGAAATCTTCTACCAAGGAAGAGTTGCATTAGGATTCTAGTTAATTCCTTATCTACTAACTCCTNCAAAAACGAAATTGGAGAAGGACTCCTTATTCAATAAGAACAGAATCTAAGATAAGGAAGGATTTAGGAGTTGAGTTTGACTAGAACTCTTCTACCAAGGAAGAGTTGCATTAGGATTCTAGTTAATTCCTTATCTACTAACTCCTATAAATTGCAGATTGTTCTTATTGTATATAGATGCACAAAATAGAAATTTATCAAGAATTGAGAGCAAAATTCGTGAAGAAATTTTGCAAGCAGTTAGAGCCAAATTGGAGAGTGCAAATCTGTAGCTACTTGAACCAGCTAGAAGAACTAGTTCCATCTGTTGTCTTTTAGTCTAGTTTATTTCTAGTAGGTGATTACAAATTGTACCTTTAAGCTTTATCTAGAAGCAATTATAACAGGTACTGAGTGTTCAAGTTATAGTTAACTTGAAGTTTGTTGCAGATAGCTAGAGGCTAGTTTGCCACAAAGGGTTAGAGTTAATCCTTAGGTTTACAAATGAGTTTATTTTGTAAATGTTGTTTGGCTCATTGTTGTAGTGAAGTGTTTGGAGAAAATCCTCCTGAGTAGTAGGTCGTGGTTTTTCACCTTTTGAGCCAGGTGTTTTCTACGTAAAAATCTCTATGTTCTTTACTTTTCTGCATTCATTATTCCGCAACAGTACGAGTTAGAACACATAGAAGAACCATGTCCTTCTATAACGACAACACTCAAAAATTGGACACCACACAAATCACCCCCTCTTGTGTGGTATTGATGTATAAAACATCAGTTATGGATGCTCCAGTTGATGAAGTTGTGGTTGATCAACGACCAATTCCTGCTCAGGTAACTACTTTGAACGCTCCTGAAACCTCTCTTAGAAGATCTACAAGGGAGAAGCAAAAATCCATGCGATATCCTCTTGATGAGTATGCACTTTTGACTGACATGGGAGAACCTAAGAATTATGATGAAGCCATGCAAGATACTTACAAAGATCAGTCGATCGAAGCCATGGAAGATGAGATGAAGTCACTCCATGAGAATGGCACATATGAGTTAGTGAAATTGCCGAAAGGTAAGAGAGCTTTATCTAACAAATGGATATTCAGAATAAAGCAAGATAACCATACCTTTGCCCTTACATACAAGGCGATGTTAGTTGTTAAAGGTTTTTGCCAGAAGAAGGGAGTTGACTTTGATAAAGTTTTCTCCCCTCTTGTGAAGATGTCTTCTATTCGTGTGGTTCTAGTCTTAGCCGCAAGTCAAGATTTAGAGGTTGAGCAGATGGATGTCAAGACTGCTTTTTCTTCATGGTGATTTAGATGTGGAGATTTATATAGAGCAACCTGAGGATTTTGTAACTAAGGAAAAAGAAAATGATGTCTGCAAATTGAAAAAGAGCCTGTATGGATTGAAACAAGCTTCAAGGCAATAGTATTTGAAGTTTGAATATGTCATAGAAGAACAAGGATATAAGAAAACTTCTTCAGACTACTATGTATTCTTCTAGAAGTTCTCTGATGATAATTTTATTATCTTATTGCTTTATGTGGATGATATGCTTATTGTTGGCAAGAATAAATCAAGAATTGCAGTCCTTAAGAAGCAGTTGAGCAAATCGTTTGCTATGAAGGCCTTGGGGCTAGCAAAGAAAATCTTGGGCATTCAAATCCACCGACAGAAAGATAGAAATGAGTTATTTTTGTCCCCAAAGCAATACATTGAGAAGGTACTCAAGAGGTTCAATATGACAGATACAAAAGTGGTTAGTACTCCTCTTGCTAAACACTTCAAATTGAGTATTAGTCAGAGTCCATCTACTGATGAGGAGAAAAAGGAGATGTCTCGTATTCCTTACTCTTCTACCGTTGGTAGCTTGATGTATGCTATGGTTTGCACTAGACCAGATATTGCACATACCGTTAGTACTGTTAGTAGATTCCTTTCTAATCCTGGAAAAGAACATTGGGATGCAGTATAATGGATATTAAGGTATTTGAAAGGCACCGTAGATTTGAAGCCGTGCTTTGGTAATGGCAAGCCTGAACTTGTTTGTTACACAAACTCTGATTTAGGAGGAAGTCTTGATAATTCAAGATCCAATTCCGGTTATTTGATCACCTTTGTAGGGGGAGCTATTTCTGGCAATCTAGACTACAAAAGTGCATAGCTCTATCCACCACAGAAGCCAAATATATTGTTGTTACAGAAGGTGCCAAATATGAAGGAGTTTATTAATGATCTTGGCTTTGAGCAGCCAAGGTACATCTTATTTTGTGATAATCAGAGTGCTATCTGTCTCACCAAACACTCCACTTTTCATTCTAAGACCAAGCATATAAATAGAAAGTATCATTAGATAAGAATAGTCGTGGAAGAGAAATTATTTGAGATTGAGAAGATACGCATTGATGAAAAACCTTCGGGTATGCTGACAAAGGCGGTGGTGGTAGATAAACATGAATTTTACAGAAAATTGGCAGGCATAAAGCCTGTCAATAGTTCCTCTACTTGAAGACACATTTGGCCCCTTGGCTGGAGAGGGAGTTTGTTGGGCACATGCCCATGTTATCCAGCCAAAGGCCCAATTGCCTAATCCTATTCTCTTTTGGTTTTCATTCCTATTCGGAATTGAATTCGGTTTTTATTCTTATTTAGAGTTGGTTTTGGCTTTAAGAGAAAGCACCACTCATTATTTATAAATAGGACAACCTTGGAGAATTGTTATATGCTCATAGGTACAAGTCTTTGAAAGACTTAAGCACATAAGAGTGATTTTTGAGAGAGCTTTCATCAAGAGAGAAGAGAGAAGAAAATTATTTGTTTTGCTGCAGATTTTTATTCTGACCAGCCAACTTCAAATCACGTTTGCCGATTCGTTAACCATTGGATCCGGCTGAAAATTTGACTGAGTGTTCATAACATCTTGATCTTTGATTTGAATGGTGGAGATCGGATTTGGAGGCTCGTAGCCAGGGGCGAATGTATAGTCCAAATCATGGGGCAGGTGAACCCATGGTCTTTCCATCAAATTAAGTATTTTATGTACATATTTCATAGAATTTATCTAATATTATGTGTTGGCACCCATGCTTCAAAAAACTGAATGTTGTACTTGGTTGAATATTGAGTTATTCACCTAGAGAAACATGGATCAATTCCCACTTTACTATTTTTTTTAAAACTTTTTTAGTGGTGCACCCATATTCACAAAATCCTAGATCCGCCTCTGCTTATAGCATCTGATTTCGTGCCTCGAACAACAACTCTATTTTTGCAACTTCTCCTCTTTTTCAATTGATTTATCATTGCTCTTGTTGCTAGTGTTGCTACGTGTTTGACACTTGTTGTGTAGCCAATTTGGAGAACTTTTGTAAGCCTCTTATTGTTATAGTGGAGATTTTTGGATCTTTGTGATCACGTGATTTTTACCTTCGATTTGAAAGGTTTTCCACATAAAAATTTGGTGTTCTTTATCTTCTTTATTTTCGGGTTTGCCTCTTCCTCGACATAACAGTGGTATCAGAGCCTAAGTTATTTATCCAAGTTGTTACAAAATGGAGGAGAATATGAGCAATATGGTGTGTTTAAATGGGATAAATTATAATGTTTGGAGAAGCAAGATGAAAGATTTGTTGTTCGTGAAGAAGATGCATCTACGCATTTTTGCAGCTCATAAACCCAATATTATATCTGATGAAGATTGGGATTTCGAGCACCAACAAGTATGTGGATATATACGACAATGTGTTGAAGATAATGTTCTCAACCATATTGTAAACAAGACACATGCAGATCATTGTGGGAAAAGCTAGAGACTCTTTATGCTTCAAAAACTGGGAACAACAAGTTTAAAACAATTAATGACCTTTAAATACAAGGAAGGCTTCCCTATCCTTGATCACATAAATGATTTTAAGGGCGTCCTTGATCAACTGTCTGGAATGGGAGTTAATTTTGATGATGAGATACAAAGACTTTGGCTTCTTAATACTCTGCCAGACTATTGGGAAATTCTTCGTGTTTCTTTGACAAATTCAGCTTCTGGAGGTAAGGTGACCATGGAATATGCCAAGAGTTATGTGTTGAACGAGGAAGTACGAAGAAAATCTCAGGGTTCGTCCTCACAAGCAGATATCTTGGTTACAGAATACCGGGGGAGAGATAGAACAAGTGGCTCGAGGAATAGAGGTAAAAATAAAAGTAAGTCAAGGTCCAAATACCATAATATTATATGCAACCACTGTGGCAAGAAAGAACATATCAAAAGGTTTTGCCACAAGTGGTTGCAAAACATTAGAGAAGGAAAGAAAGTTGAAAATAACGAGAACAATGTTGTTGCTATTGTTCGAAATGACCTTCTTTTTGCTTATGATGAAAATGTCATCAATTTGGTATCCCATGAGACGAATTGGATAGTAAATTCTGGAGCTACCTCACATGTCACACTAAGAAAAGATTTTTCTCATTTTATACTCTTGTTGATTCTGGAGTGTTAAAGATGGGCAATGCCAGTGAAGTTAAGGTGTTTGGTGTTGGTACAGTTTGTTTGAAAACTAATAATGGTTCAATGTTAGTTCTTCAAGATGTCAAGCATGATCCAGACTTTCCTTTCAATTTGATCTCCGCAGGAAGATTAGACGATGAAGATTACCATAATGCCCTCTTTAATGGCTAATGGAAGCTCACTAAGGGCTCGTTAGTAGTGGCTCGAGAAGTCAAGTCCGGTCATTTATATGTGACACAGTGCTCCATTCTTAATGACTCCATAAACCTGGTGGAAAGTGACACTTTATCAGAATGTGGCATAGAAGATTGAGACATATGAGCGAGAAGGGGATTACGTGTTTGGCCAAGAAAAGTTTGCTTTCTGGAGAGAAACAAGCAAAGCTGAAAAGGTGTATCCATTATTTTGTTGGCAAACAAAAAATGATTTTCTTTCATAGCCATCCTCCCTCAAGAAAGCCCGATTTATTGGAGCTAGTACACTCTGATTTGTGTGGTCCTTTTAAAGTAAAGTCAAAAGGTGGTGCACTTTACTTTGTGATCTTCATTGATGATCATTCTCGTAAGCTCTGGGTGTATCCTTTGAAATCTAAAGATCAAGCACTTGGCGTGTTTAAGGAATTTCAGGCCTTAGCTGAGAGACAGACGGGGAAAAAATTAAAATGTATTCGCACTAACAATGGTGGTGAATATTGTGGTCCCTTTGATAAATATTGCAAGGAACAAGTGGTATCAGAGCGAGGTTCATGAAAGGTTCATCTTGGCGGGTTCAGTTCTATGCACAACCTATTTGACAATATTCATGATTTTATCTGAGAAATTTGACCGCAGTGCATGTTGAGACAAACTTTGCGGTGGAGATTTGGAGATGCGACCTGTTGAAGGCTATGTGAAGAATGTGGATCAGATTTATTTTGTTAGAAAATTCAGGCCAAGGGGGAGAATTGTTAGGAATTGTCTTGATTTTCTTACGATATTTGGTTTTCCTATTTCTTGAAGGAAATGACAACATATTTACCATAATTGAGTTTTTCTTTTTGTAGAAGGAAATTATAATTCTTTCATGTTTGGCTAGTCTTTTTTCTTGTAGGAAAAAGTTTGGACTTCTATAAATTGAGGATCCTTCCTTTTCATTCAGTAAACATCCACAATGTAGCTATAGGGGACTTGAGAGTCTTGTTTACAGGGAGAACTTTACAGGACAAGTGCTAGTGTGTCACTTGTGTTTGCCTCTTCGTGAGGTTGTTCTCTCGATATTTTATACTCTCTTTTATATAGTGAATTGCTCATCTCCGGCCGTGGACGTAGGTCAATTGACCGAACCACGTTAAATGTTTGTGTTTCTTTTGATATATTTCTCTTTTATTGTACGACTTATCGTCGTTCAAGGTTTACTTTACTAGCTCCCGCATGACATCTGACTTTTTGCGGTCCTAACACTATGAGATAATTAAGTCAGCTGCATTTTCCCAGACACGACTATATTTTACAAGCTAATGCCTTCTCCCTCCTATTTTTCAATTTCAATATCTAGCCGGCATCAGCAAGCAGCCCACATATTATACAATTCTCAACTTGATTGTCCAATTATAACTCAAATTCCTCCTACTAATTGAGCATTCACAGAACATGTGCTGTTGACTTACCTGATAGTGTTGGTGCGGCAGTAATGTTAGATTTGGCACATTTGATGCATGAAGTCAGAAATTAATCATGAAAGAATGATTAGTTTTTAGTAAACGGCAATAGGAAATTCAGCTTGTTTTAGGCTTTACTGCTTTTTTAATCTTTGCCATGTTAAGGATTTATTATTTCGTGCTGCAACCTATTGAGATCAGCATATTCCTTTTTTCTTATGTCTTGTTAATTTCACTGCTCATTATTTTTGAATCAAAGTGTCTAGAGCAATTCTTGTTTGTCTTGTATTATATATCCAGAAGAGTTGAACTTTAACTTGATTGAACTAGAGTTCTTTGTGTCCTCCCTACTGGACTACAGCGCGCTTCTTGATTTTCGTAGCCAACAAATCCACAATGCTGAATAATAAGGCACTATCACACCACGGCATTAGGCTTAAAATTATTGAGCTTAACAACATGACAGATATCAAGCATGAGTTATCTGAGGAAACCAGTTCTTCTCTTTTTTGACATAGGCTAAGGCCAGAGAAGCATAAATGGAAGGAACATTGTTGACAAAAGAATAAGTCTAATAGGTTGTTTTTTATTCAGTACCAGTTATTAAGACAATATATGAGCAAAAAGGGAGCAATAAATACATAAGAAGCAATTACAACACTGTTCTTAGTTCCACCTTGGGACACCACAAGTAAGTATCTATCTTGTTAACCCCATCAAAACAGCAGCATGCTGTAGGATGAAGAATAACACGATACCAGCCTTATTCTCTGCCATAATATACTCCTTACTTTAAAAGAAAAATACAGATGATATCAATTCCTTGAACGGCCATGTTCTATTTGTAGAGGCTATGAAGTTCGGTTCTGAGCCGTGGTATTCTCTGCAGCTAGCTGTGCTGAAGCCTGTGATAGTAAAACTGCAGTGGTAGGAGTCATAGTTTGGTACTGAGAAGGATGTGATGGAGCTGTGTTTTGAGTATAGTACACCTGTTCATGCACAGGATGAGAATACTCATAGCCGAAATTAGCAGCGCCATTAGAAACAGCAGTCATTTGCTGTGATGGAGGAGGAACTTGGGAAAGACCATAATACTGTTGATGATATTGACTTTGAGGAATTTGAACTACTGTTTGAGTCGCTGGGGTAGGTGTTCTATATACATTCGCAGCCATTTCAGGGTTAGAGGACTGGACAGTCCTTGACGGATAAATAGGTGGGAGAGCTTCTTTAAAGGCTGCTGAGGATGAAGCCATTGTTTGATTTGGTGGTGTTAGCTGCTGGCTTGAAGCTACAGCAGTAGCATCAGCTATATTAGATTGCACTGTCATGTTATACGGCTGAGTCTGAGGTACTGGCATGTAATACATGGGATATTGCTGATCCATTTGTTGATGAATTGGTTGCTGGGTTGGGGGTACATACATTTGATAGTAAGACGGGATTGCGACTGGACCGGTTGCAGTATGTTGGATGTAATGTGTGCTGGTAGGAATAAACTGCGGCTGCTGCTGCTGACTTTGCTGTGGAACTTGTATAACCACAGAATCCTGAACTTGCTGCACCTGAATTTGAGAGTTCTGGTCCACAATATTATTTTTGGGGTCAGTTGCTGCATAAGACACTCTGGTTTCACGACTCGCTGCTGGAGGTGCATCTTGGTAAATCGTATGTTTTGAGAAGGACGTTGCTGATGCAATGCTGCTATCACTGAAAAAGATCCAAAACTGTCTTATTATTTGACGAAAGTAAAAGCTTTTCCATGTTTTTTTAATCCCAATTACACTAAATCATGCCAAAAGCAAAGAGCAACAAAAATATTTCAAGTCTTCTTGTCAAAAAGTTTATTACTGGTTCTTTTTGTTGTTTAGATTTAACTTTCTACGTGACTTGGTGGATGAACTTTTATGTGCTATATCTAAAGCTAGCTATTCATTTACCTGCCAAGATTCTAAATAAGAACATATGTCCTACAATAAAATTTTGAGTTTCAACGATTGACGAGTTGTGTGATGCATTAAGGAATTACTGATGTTTCACTCTTGAAAAAACAAAAAAGGTTATTGTAGTGATTTTACTTAGGTAGCCTGCTATTGCTAGTTGATCTTGAACATAGTGATATGACATTAGTTATCAACCAAATGAATAGAAGTAAAAATAATAGTACCTTGCTACAGAATCAGGTGATTGCAAGTTGTAACCCCCAGCAGCATGTTTTGAATCAGGTGATGGCAAGCTATAGCCATCTCCAACTTTCCTCTGAATTGGCTGTAACGGCAATGGGGGTTTTCGGCGCCCAGTAGCCACGCCATGATCTGATCTTTCATCGTCAGAGATAACCCGACCATGATGTTCCCCTGTAGCCGGTGCAGTGTTCACCAAAGTAGCCGATGACATAACAGCTGCACCGCCGATTACAGTAGGAAGAGGTGGAGTTGCCGCTGCTGCAGCCAAATGGAGGTTAGCATCGTCCACCTTTTGTGCATTTGAAGCTACATTCATCTGTGAGAACTGTTCATCTATCCCAATCATGTGATCATTGAATCTTGCATTCGCGTAACCTGCATCTTCAGCTCTAACTCTAATTGGAGGCAAATTTGGCATAGATGGGGATGAAACACTGGACTCAAATGATGAGGTTGTTTCAACCATTGGTGAATCAGGCATAGTGGATTGCACTTCTTGGATTGCATTCTTTGCCATTTGCCTATTATTAGCAGCCAATGACTCATTCTGAGCCTCTAGGTTTATACCAGAATCACTTTTGGGAATGGTTTCAAGTTCCAGAAAATTATCCCCCGCAGCTGAATCAGAAAGCCCTCTAGAAAGCAAGCTAGCATTATTAAGAGCATCAACAAACCACGTTTCGGATTTAGAATCAGCAAGGAGGCAACCCATAGAAGCTGCTGTCTCAGGTTTGGCGAGAAAAAGGAATAAACGAAGACGAGAAGGTTTCAAAGGCGAAGCAGACATTGCACGATCGTACTCTTCAATCATGTTATCTAAGTCCTCATTAGTTGTGACAGATACAAGGGAATCAAGTTCTTCATTCGGGAGCTGATACTTGAGGGAAAATCCACGGCCATTGAGGAGCGTGTGGGAAAGGCGAATGTGAAGATCGGAGAGGGAGGATTGACGGTCCACTACCACAATGCGAGTGTCACCACCAACATAACAGAGGGACTTATCGTGGGGACGGGGAATAATATGACCCCCGTAGCTACATATGAGGCGGAGTTTGGCACCAGGGACTTGTGCCAAAGACTCCTGATCCCACGTATCATTTTGGCGTGAGCGCGGGGAGGAGCTGGCAGAATCTGGATTGTGTTGTTGGGCAATGGTAAGTTGAGTCATGGTATTAGCTGTGGGAGTGGCGTTGATATGGGAAGGAAGAGGTGGAGGATCCATTGATTTCAGATGAAAAATGGCCTAATGAGAGCTCAACTGCTGAAGGCTTATTTTGGTAGAATAATGTATAACACTAGTAGCTTTTAAAATATTTGTAGGCCAGTAGTATTATATTTCATCAAAGGTTACAGCTAGCATATGATCAGAAGGGGGAAACAGAGTTCAAAAACTTACTGGCACCAGCTAACTGATCAAGAAGTAGATGGAGGAGATCCATTTATCTATGGACCTTTATTTGGTTGCGCATGGTAAGTAGCAGGGGCGGAGCTCCAAGTCCGGATACGGGTTCAGCCGGACTCAGTAACTTTTGCTCAAAAATTGTATTTATATTAAGAAATTTCTCAAATGTGTACAATTTTTACATTTAGAACCCAATTATTAATACTTAAAGTCGTCGTTATGAAATTCATAACTCATAAAATTAAAATTCTTGCTCCGTCTTTGATAAGTAGTACAATAATATAATATTTGCCACTCTTGTTCTAAGCAATCCAACATTTTTTTACAACAATCTTTCCAACCACTTTTTACTATAACAAGTTTTACTATTACATCTAAGGTAGTCCGTTAAATAGGTAATTTCATGTTCAAAAGATTCAATATTTGAATCCACTAAAAGTTCAAGTGTGATCTTTCTACTTAAGAAACTCATTATTCTTATTTAGGACGAAAAACTTATTTTTTTAATTCTTTCTTTTTTTTGCCAGCAAGGATTTCTTCTTTTTTCTTTTTTCTTTTTGGATTCGGGTTCGAGAATGGGAGGATCACATATTCACATGGGGGATTTTATCGAAGAGACAAAAGGGGAGCTGAAACTTGGGGGGATCCACGTGTGATAGGACAACATTCAGGCTATTTGGCACATGACATGTTATTTTGGTTTTTTATTTTGGTTTTTATTTTCTGGTTCTCAGAATGAATCCATGAGAAATAGTGAGGGTAGTGGCGGATATTAAAAGCAATCCAATTTTCAATAAAACCTTTAGCTTTGTGCTTCCTTAAGATTTGCGAAATTTGTACTGTCCGCGTGGAAACCCAATGGAGTCTATTTTCATTCTGCATTGGCATTGGCATGGAGATCCAAATGACACAATTAATAGTTTTTCAGGAAAACAAAAAGAAAAAGGGCAGGGGTGGAGTCAGAAATTTTAATATGAAATACCAAAATAAAAAAAAAAAAAAAAGGAGTCAATAATTAATATATATAAAAAATAAAATATTAACCTAGCTAAAAAGCATAATTTTCTAACGAAAATGTGTCAGTTGATACCTAGCATAAGGTGACTCCGCCATTGGTCTCGTCGCCTAAATCGTCATAGTTTTTTAGGAGGCTAAATCATAATTGTCTATTTAGAATGATTTTTGACAAACAAATATTTCAGAGTCGAAACCAATATATATATATATATATATATATATATATATATATATATATATATATATATATATATATATATATATTTGTGTGTGTGTGTGAGAAAATAAGTACAAATAAATATATGTCCCAATTTATGTGTTATAGTTTGAATTTTGAGAGTCGAACATTTTAATTTCAATTGTAAATTCAGACATAAAATCTTTAAGTTTCTTAAAAATAAAATTTACATACTACATAAAACTACCATAAGTCACAATTATAAATGATTTAATATTCAAAAAAAAAAAATTCTTTTGACTCTTGAAATATGAACACCACCACATAATTAAATTGAAACGGAGAGAATACATTGTAAAATTCATTTTCGCAACTTAGAACCCATTGTCTGAATCCACCACTAGTTTTGAAAACGCAATACAAAAAAGATTAAAGTGTTAAGAAACTAAGCTCAAAGCAATAATATAAAACAAGAAAATAGATAAAAGATGTAGAGAGCAAGAGAAGGAAGATTATTATTTCTTCTATGTATTCAAGTGTATATAATGTGATGCCCAAACCCTCTTTTTATAGGATGATATAGGTAATACAAAGGGATGCCATGAACATGGTATTAACTATTGAGATCATGGGGAAAGATCATGGAGGAGGTTATGGAGGTGTGAGAGTTAAAACCATAATAGTAAGAAGTAGTGGGGATAATGGAGAAGAGTAGTGGGAGTAACTTCTTTAGGAGTTATAGACATTCACTATATAATATTATATTTCATAACACTCCCACTTGGATGTCTATAGATAGTGTGCCTCGTTAAAACCTTACTAAGAAAAAACCCTGTGGGAAAAAAATCTTAGTGAAGGAAAAAGAGTACACATATCTTGTAATACGCATTATTTGTTGCCTCATTAAAAACCTTGCAAGAAAAACCCAGTGGATAAAATCTTAGCAAAGGGAAAAAGAGTACAGCGCGTATTTGTCTCCCCCTGATGAAAACATCAATTTGTTTCTCCGAGATGACGTGTTCCGATCTTGTATACCAACTTCTCAATTGTTGAGGTTGCTCATGCTTCCCGGAACAAAACACCAAATTATCAAGCGAACAAATTTGGCGAACATCTATTTAACCGCTCGTTGAAAATTGTGTCTGATAAAGAACTTTGCAAAACATATGCTTTATTATATCTCCTTTAGTATATCTTTCTTCCAAGTGAGATAAACAAATATCATCGCCTTCTATTATTAGAATCTTCTCTTCAAGGAAAAGTCACATATTTGTTGTGTGTTGAGTCACTTGCTTTTTCAGTTGAAAGTATATTGACATGACTTGAATAAGCATCAATAATTGACTGCTTTGTGAAATAATAATATGGCAGTACTCTCACATATAAATAGATTATTTGAAGAACAGACTTCAGAAAATGCCTGCATTTGCATAAACAACAAACCTTGACATTTGTTAGAATAAACAAATTTATATCAAGGATTCCTTTTGCAATATAGTACTAATAGTATTCCAGTATCTTAAACTATATCTCGCTAGCATATTTTTATACTTATGGTTCTAGAAAGTTACACAGTGCACCAATTGCAATAGACACAAAAATAAATCATATATACCATGGTTGCTCTAATCCACATAAGGATTTGTTGAAGCTTTATAAATGAATTTCTCGGGAATCTTAATATACTTCAGAACAGTTTAAATCCTTCAATGATTTTTATATACGCATATCAAATTTATCGAGTATTGCCAGAATAAAATCTGAAAGCAACTGTATCCACCACAAGGGAACATGTTTCCATATAATCAATGCCAGGACATTTACGTAAAATCTTGTGTCACCCCACTGGCTTTATACTTTCAGGTGTTGGGACTATCAGTCTAAAACTTCACGTTTTCCAAGTGAAGTTAATCTTGATTGCGTATTTTTGATTTGATTGACCAATCATTTATCTGTCCAAATTTCATGACAGATTTGAGCTCAAGATCCTCGTCAATATTAATAATATTGAGCGCTATAGTATATCAACAATATCATCGATGATCATTTTACATTGATTCCATCATCACACAATAAAGACATAACTTATCGAGATCTCATTATTTTCAGGTACCTGAGCCTCTTCCATGAGGTCTTATAAAGTTTTATGTCATGGTGCTCTTACATAGCACTTGCCTCCTTAGTATGACCATCTTTATCATTTGCTCCACTCCTTCTTCAAAGAGTTTCATCTTTGGAACAGATTAGTCTATTACGCTTCATGCATTCCATAGACTATGTTCGTCATGGACTTTATTCTATTTGGAGCATTAGCAGCTGAAATATAACATTTCGCTTTGGGTCAGCAAATACGCCTGGCAATATTTTGCAAATGAATTATCACTTGAACTTCAAGTTCACATTTTCTTGTACGAGGATCTAAGTACACTCATAATAATTCATTCCATGATTACTTTTTCAGCTACCCATTTTCTCCCCCTAATGTTGGGATCACCAACACATTTCCCAACCTTCTTTGGGAACACATCTTTGTGCATTGTGATGGCACAATTAAATCATATAGAATATCTATATTTCTGGATGAAATTTATTTGGTTCCTGACCCTGAACCATTTCTGATAGGGAGAAGTTATCAGTTGGCTAGATGCATACAAGTGCTCTTGTATATTAAATAATACACATCATACCAAATTTCTATTTGGAATCTTTGTTCTCATAACTAATGGTTTAGCTTAATTGGAGGCATACAATTTCTGCTAAACCAACTTGTATTTAAATCAGCATTACCAAGATAATTATCATATTTATATTCTGGAACTGTGCTCTAATTTGAGCAATCAACCTTGCAAAATCCAAATTGCAAGTTGATAACAAACGCACATATGACCATACAATAGATGCATCTATTAAATCATATAATAGTAAACAGTCCACATGGCAGGTGACTGGGCCCATATATATATATATATATATATCACCTTCTATTCGTTCCAGAAATCAAAGGATTCAATCCCAACCTTAACTGGTATATCATGAGAATAAGCAGCATAAGAGAATTTTTGAAGAACCTTCTATTTCTTCAATATATGCCAATGTGAATTCTCAATTAATTTTTGCATCATAATTGAACCGGAATGGCCAACCGGTCATTCCAACTAATATTTGTTTTAGTAAATATTTAATTTACTATGACATGTGATTCCATCATCATGCTTATACATCTGTGGTACAAATGAAAGAAAAGCCGGGTAACCTTTCATATTTACCCGATATGACTATTGTAATACGAAGTTATTCAATCTTCCTTTCATTTATAGTCTCAATATGCCAACCACTTGGGCTAATACATTTGAAACTCAAGAAGTTTCTTTTGAGACTTACTACAATATTAATGTCAAGAATAATTTCATTAATCCGGGTAGTAACAAACTCGCTCTTCCGGAGCTCTTATTTGATTTGGTACTACAAGATCTTTTATCACACCATCCATATGGTACATATCTCATTCACAGAGAAAATCATATCATAATAATTGTCACGGTCGAAGTCATCATAAGCAAAATCATTCTTGCTTTAAGTTTGTCTTTAATAACCTATTATAAGGCATGCCATAATATTTTTTTGGCGTACCATAAAAACACGACCAATGACATATTCCTGTAACCACATTATAATATTCATTATCTTTATTTCTCTCAAACCTCCCTTAGATGTGAGTTGTGGTATTTATATAACCATGCATAAGCACATTCTTATGCATATTTTTCATCACATATATATCTTCACATTCACTTTCAGGAATGAGCATGCATTTACAATGCTTATCACAAGTTGCATTCTTTCAACAAATGGACTAAAATCGTCTGAGTGTGCCTCATATTTTCAGACCATATTGATACACAATTCTTTCACCTTTGAAGGATTATTTTGAGAACCCTTATTGTTCTCCTTTTTACATTTACCATAATGATGACTATATTATTTTGGTCTTTGGTACACCCACGTTCATTGGTCAACCACTTGTCTTCATTTAGACTTATTATGCACCGCTATAACATTCACTTCAAGAATGGAGCAAATCAAGGGGGACAAACTTCTTGCTATTTTCATTAGTCATCATTATACAATCAATATGGTGTATTGGGACTCAAACTCAATGCCTTACCCATATAAAGGCATGTTATGTCATAATGAGTTGGGACTTAAACCAACTCTTATCATCATTGTGCACCACAAATCAAACCAAATGCCTTATTATCATACAATGGCATAATAAGCCAAGTGGACTCGCCGTTGAGCCTATCATGATATACTACTTTCTATAATCAATTATTTTTTTTCCCAAACTTTAATGAAAGTTCACATTGATCTTTTTCACGAACAACTACATGATCAAATATAAAGGGAATAAAACTATCTTAGCAATACAAAATTTATTTTGACCACAACATAAATTTAAATTCTTATTATTTTTATAAGATTAGAAACTTTCTCAATAGTTAACAGTTCCATAATCTTGGCTTGCAAATTGTCGGAGCAGTACATATGGGAGATGATGTCAAAGCATCGGAATATGCTCTTGTTTGCAACTCGAAAGCATAGGTACTCCATATATATACATCTGCACAAATAAAACTAAATTGCTAAGTAACACAAATTAGACCAAGTCTTAAATACTAAAGTAAGTTAATTGTAAAATTCATGAAAATTGAAAAATGATATTCCCTATATAATAGAAGCAAAAATATTGATATGGCATACGAGATGCCTAGATTTTCATAGGCTCAACCAAATTGATTCAAGGTTGTTGCTCTCATGGAAGGCGTTCATCTCTTATAGAAAATAATATAGCAATTCGTGCTGATAACGTGTTAAGAAACTAAGCTCAAAGCAATAACATCAAACAAGAAAATAGACAAAAGATGTAGAGAGCAAGAGAAGAGAGATTATTATTTCTTCGATATATTCAAGTGTATACAATGTGATGCCCAAACCCTCTATTTATAGGATGATATAGGTAATACAAAGGAATGCCATGAACATGGTATAACTATTGAGATCATGGGGGAAGATCATGGAGGAGGTTATGGAAGTGTGAGAGTTACAACAATAATAATAAAAATAGTGGGAATAATGAAGAAGAATAATGAAAGTAACTTCTTTAGGAGTTATAGACATCCATCTTACAATATTATATATTTCATAACATAAATAATGATTTTAGCATAGGCTGGAGTACAGAGTGATGTTGATAATAGCAATTCAAACTTGATACCTAGCTAGTTAGTCTCTATGCATAAATCTTCCCTAATAATTAACTTATTGTATTGTTCACTACCCTCTATACGAAGCTATATCCCATTTGATACTTCATGTGTACTAAAAGATTTAACTTAAATGTTACACACCCTAAAAGAAAAAGAATTATATTACGTTTATATAGAACTTAAGTCAAAGAGTCTTAGAATTAATGGCAAATTCATGCATATCAAGCGTTACACTACCTAATTTAAGCAACAATATAATTAATGTCCTCAAGTTCATGCATAATCAACAATGGATAACAAATATAAAACTTATTGTCATATAAAAACAGTAGTACTTAGTTTCAGACAAATAATTAGGCCATACAAAAATCAACTACAAATCTCCTTTTTTTTTTTAAATCTTTCTGTTTTGCAGAAGACGATAGTAGCTCTCAAGAGGCTTCTGATTTATTTCAACGAAAAGAAACTCTACTTTTATCTAACAGAAGTATTATGGCGCATTTTCCAACAAAATAGCTTCCAGTTCTAATTTAGTATTCTAGCTACAAATCTCCAAGTTGAAGCTACACTTTTAGACAATGGCTCAGAATGTCTTTTACAATATTAAATTTTTTTTTTGTCACCCTTTTTTCTTTAAATTTTCTTGACCTCTACTCAAGCAATAGCTTGTTAATTGTGGAAAACCTCTAAGAAATATTTATACATTATAATAAATATTTATATGTACAAAATATTTTTTAAAAATTATATGAATGTATTCGGTTTGACTTTTTTTTTTTTAGTTAAAATCAAATCAAACCAATTATGATCGAATTTTATTTTTCAATACCAAACCACATCGGGTTTTTTTTCCCGGTTTGACTCGAATTATCGGTTTGGTGCGATTTACCAATTTTTTTTGTACACCCCTAAAAGAAATTATTGTAATTCACTAATTTAAATTATATACGTAATACTTAAAAAAGATAAAATTCAAAATTGACTAAGGAAATAGCATTAATAAAAAAGGGAGTATGATTAAACCTTTATGTATCAAAATTTAAAATATTTTTTTTTTGTTCAGAAAAAGAGTAGAAAAGACAAGTAATGAAGAAAATTGGTTGGGTGCAGGAATAAAAGCAGCTGACAGCTTTGATAAAAGCAGAGTGCAATAATAAAAAGCGCCATTCCCTTGATTAAGAAAACACCAATCGCTATGTATAACTAAGATACAATCCCATAGATAATCAATCCCATAATATATAATCAGTCAACCAAAAGGTTGTAATTCCAGGATCAATGGGATACTAAAGAAACCTATAATCCCAATTCAAGAAAACAACCAAAGCCTGTAATCTAACACCGGCCATTAGTACCAAACAAAAACAAAAAAGAAATACCAATAGTTCCTCAAACCAAGTCATAGAAAACGACATAATCTCCAATATCCAGCAAATGAAAAATGCAATTTCCACTTCAGAAAACAGAATTGTCACTGCAAAACAGCCCTTCTGAAAGTTGTCACTGACTGCATCGGATCATGTCAAATCGTCAGGAAAGTTTGCTATTCCAGGAAACGGGACACTTGGTTTTACCTGCATATGTTGGTTTAAGGTTAAATAAACAAGAGATTAGTCTGTTTGGTAGCAGGAAAAATTATTTTGTCTGCACTCTAGGGTTGTGACGTAGACAACCTACTTTAATGCAAGTATTAGTGATTATTTATACACCTTGACTCGTGACCTATAGGTCATACGGAAACAACTTTACTATTGCTCAAACGCATATTTTGAATAAAAACCAATAGTAGCTTTCTGACATATGCAAAGTTAGGTAGAAAGCACTAACCTGATCATCAGACTAAACTGGACCAAACTCAGTGCCTTGTTCATTAGGTAGGTTGGTGGTAGGAGGTCCAAGATTTCGAAACAGATAATCCACATCATTGAATCGAAATACTGATCACAGTTTTGTCCCTCATTTGAATCAGTTCCTTCAGAATCACTCACATTTGATGGGGCCACAAAATTGCTGGGCTCTGTCATGTTGGGCTGACCATATTGTTGCTGGAAATTAGCATTTGGTGCTGCTGCAAAGCCCAATCCATTCATTACCACATTTCCATTCATATTTGAAATCATTGGGCCACCTGAGTATTCCAAATGGGCCGCATTGACATTCATGTTGTAACCATTTTGAGCATGCTGATCCGGCCCATTATTAATCGTAAACCTAGGGCTGTAATTAGTGCCCCCAATTATTGGGCCTTGTCCTGGGCCCTTAATTCCACCAAAAGGCTCATGCTATTGCTGTTGCACAAAACCACCAGCATTATTTTGGGTAAAATTTGGGTTATTGAATAGGCTGCCAATGCTAAGGTATTGGGGTTCAACATAAGGAAGTTGTGGGCAATAGACCTGTTCCTGTTGTGTAACGACCCGATCGGTCGTTTTGAGGATTTCAGCTCTGTTCGGTAGCATAAGGTCATGAACAACTTCACATTGTATATATCGACCTGCGTGGGTGGTTAGATTCAGTTACCGGATAATCCGGAATCGAATTGGAAAGAAAATTCTCATTTCGGAAGCCTTAAGTTGGAAGAATCAACTAAGATTGGAATTTTGGGTAAACGACCTCCGAATCAGGATTTGAAGGTTCCAGCAGGTTCGTATAATGATTTCAGACTTGGGCGTATGTTCGGATCGGTATTTGGATAACCCGGGAGCGTTTCGGCGTATAATATGGAAGATAGCATTTTAGAAGAATTTCATAAATCTGGGTTGAAAGACATTTCAGTGATATAGATATCCGTTTGGGATTCCGAGCCTGGGAATAGCTCCGTATGATAATTCTAGAGTTGGGAGCGCGATCGGAATTTAATTCGGATGTCCGTAGGTTATTTTGAAGTCATTTGGCTAAAGATAGAAATTTGAAGGTTTTTGAGGAATATGACCGGAAGTGAAAATTTTGATATCGGGGTCGGAATGCGATTCCGGAAGTTGGAGCAGGCCCGTAATGTTGAATGTGACTTGTGTACAAAATTTGAGGTCAATCGGACGTGATTTGATAGGTTTCGGCATCGAATATAAAAGTTTAAAGTTCATAAAGCTTGAATAGGAGTGTGATTCGTATTTTTAGCGTTGTTTGATGTGATTTAAGGCCTCGACTAAGTCCGTGATATGTTTTGAGACTTGTTGGCACATTGGGGCGGGGTCCCGAGGGGCACGGGTGAGTTTTAGGGTGGTTTTGGACCATTTCTAGGCCATTTATAGCTGCTGATTTTTGGCTACAGCAGTGTGCTACGCGATCGAGGGGAATTGGTCGCGATCGCGATGAGTAAAATGAGAGAAATGGACCAGTGAATCGCGATCACGGAAGGCCTTTCGCGATCGCGTGGAGGAAATGTTCTGCTGCACTGACTCGACTTTGGAAGCTTGTATCTTAAAATATATAAGGAATTTGGAGATGATCTAAAAATAAAAGTTGTATATCTTTGAATCTAGTTTTCAGAAAATTAAACCATTTGGAATTTAGAGTTGTGTACAAAGAGTTATAATTGATACACTACAGCATATCCAAAAAGTGTTTGAAAATAACATTGTGTTGCATAAGACTGACTTTAGTAACTTATATCTCAAAATCATAAGGAATTGGGAGATGGGAAAATAATGAGAGTTGTTTCCCTTGGTGTCTAGTTTTCAAAAAGTCAAACCATTTGATTTGGATTTTTGTACAAAACATTACATCCATTATACTAGAGGTTGTCCGGAAGAGCTGGGCATTTGTTCTTCGCGATCGCGAAGCTTTTTCCGCGATCGCGAAGAGCAAATTTTTGGCTGGAAATTTTGTGCTTCACGATCGCGAAGCATTTTCCGCGATCGCGATGAGTAAAGACTTGGGAAGAAGTTATATAACGAGGGTTAAGCCATTTTTAACATATTTTGACTTCTAGAGCTCGATTTTTGGCGATTCTTTGGGGTGTTTTTCACACAAATCAAATGAGTAAATGTTCTTCCAATAGAATTAATTATATTTCATGAATTAGTTATTATTTTTATCATTTAATTTGTGTTATTATTTGAGGAAGAATGTGATTTTTGAAAGAAAATTTCTAAAATGAAAAATCATGATTTGAAGGACCAAATGGTATCGGAATTTGATAAATTTAGTATGGTTGAACTCGTATCGGAATGGGTAATCGAATTTTTGTAAATTTATCGAGTTCCGAGGTGCGGGCCCGGAGGTCGACTTTTGGGTCGATTTTTATAAATTTGTAAAGACTGAAACTTTATTATTCAGAATAGTTCCTTATACGTTTTATGAGTATTTTGAAGTTGTTTTAGTTGGTTTTGAGCCGTCCAGAGGTATTTTCGCCCGAGAAGTTCACTTTTAAGTACCGGGTTGTCGTCTTTGAGATAAGTATCTTGCCTAACCTTGTGTGGGGAACTACCCCTTAGGATTGAGTCTTCCTTGTTGATTGTAGTCCGTGTATGCGAGGTGACGAGTTCGTACTCGGACTTATTTGCTAATAGATTGGCCTTTTAAGATTTGTAGGTTCTTATATTACCTGTGTATGAGTTGTAATCGATACATTTGAATCCTTGGTTGTTAATAGAATTACTTGCTTTTGGATTCCTTCATTGGTTATTTGAACTTAATTGACTTAACTGAATATTTTACCGTTCTTATCTTCATGCTATATTTGCTTCCTAAAATTTACAAATTGACTATATTAGTGTTATCTAGCTTTATAGTTGTTTAGCCGTAGTTAGAACATTCGTTCGTTGGTTTCAAGCATGTCGTGAGTCTTACCCTGTGATTTATATGATTTTTCCCTTATGTGTTACTTGGGTCTAGTTGATAAACATTTATGTTGTTGATGTTTCCTTGATGTAGCCTATTTCTGGGCCTTTTTAAGCTAAGTTTTATTCCATAAAGTTAATTTTTTAGTCGAGATTGGTTATAGCTGTTTCCCTTGTCGGGATGATGTTGTTTCATGGTTCTTATTATTGATTTTCCTTGTCAAAGTATTGTTTATGTTATTTTAGCACGAGGGGATATTCCGTGCCATGTTTATGTTATTTTAGCACGAGGGGATATTCCGTGCCATGTTTATGTTATTTTAGCACGAGGGGACATTCCATGCCATTTTTATGCTATTTTAGCACGAGGGGACATTCCATGCCATGTTTATGTTATTTTAGCACGAGTGTACATTTCGTGCCATGTTTATGCTATTTTATCACGAGGGGACATTCCGTGCCATGTTTATGTTATTTTAGCAAGAGGGAACATTCCGTACCATGTTTATGATATTTTAGCACGAGGGGACATTCCGTGCCATGTTTATGTTGTTTTAGCACGAGGGGACATTCTGTGCCATGTTTATGCTATTTTAGCATGAGGGACATTCCGTGCCGTGTTTATGATATTTTAGCACGAGGGGACATTCCGTGCCATGTTTATGTTATTTTAGCACGAGGGGACATTCCGTGCCACGTTTATGATATTTTAACATGAGGGGACATTCCGTGCCATGTTTATGATATTTTAGCACGAGGGGACATGCCGTGCCATTTCTATTTATTTATTTTGCCATGCACTTGTCCTTGCATTATTATTTTTGTTGTTCCTATTTGATAATTACTGTACTTGTTTAAGAGTTAATATTCCGTTGTTTAATTTGGATATTCATGCTGATCTTTTACTACATTCATTGACAAGCCTTGATGTTCCTCCTGTTCTACATAGCTAGTTCGGAGTTACGAACTGAGTTCCGATAGATTTATCTTAGGAGATTGTGACTACGAGATTTTATTGAAAAGTATTACTGAAAAAGTAATGATTTTGATTATATCTGAGGTGTATTCAAAAAGCATTTGTCTTGCAGAAAATGATATTTGGAAGTTATTTATTGGGAATGTATATTTGGAAATTACCTATTTCGAAAGAAGCTACGTTCTAAGCATTTCTCTTTATTAAAGATATATATATACACATATAGAGAAAGTATGTTTCCAAAGGAGATCTTTTATGCCGAAATGATTATATCTTCAAAGCTTTCAATATGAACTGTTGTTTAAGGATTTCCACACGTTTATTAATTTTAATGGGTGAGGCTCGATGTGAACAAACAGACGCAAAGTTGAGTTATTGGTGATCTCTATTGTGTTGTGTTTTCTTCCGGTTTGGCTTATTTTGCTGCCCACCTTTCTGTGTGTTTTCATGCTGTTCCATTGGTTAATTTCTGTAATTTCCTTCCGCATTATATTGTCATTGTTTTAAATTACGCCGTGAAGTCTTAGATAGAAGTAGTGTTCGGTTATGTTTCTACATTCATGCTAGTTTATTTTGTAGATCAGTGGTGTCTTGACTAGTCCTCCTCACTACTCCACCGAGGTTAGTCTTGATACTTACTGGGCACTGCTATGGTGTGCTCATACTACACTTCTGTGCATTTTTGTTGCACAAATCCATGTATTGATTGTTAGTAGTTGCATGGACCATTGACGGGAAGACTCAAGGTAACCTGTTACTGCGTTCGCAGGCTTCAGAGTCACCTTCTTACAAGTAGTATTCATACATTGTTGTATTTATTTCCAAACAGTTGTATTTAGAAGTTGTAGAAGATTCGTAGAGATTATGACTTGTATTACCCGTTTTGGAAAAAAATGTAAATTCTGTCAAGATTCTATGTCAAGACTGTTAGCTTCCCTTTTATTAGTGTTGTTATTCAGTAACTGTTAGGCTTACCTAGTCCCTAAGACTAGGTGCCATCACGATACCCAATGGAGGGAAATTTGGGTCGTGACAAGTTGGTAATAGAGCTCTAGATTCATAGGTGCTACGAGTCATAAGCGAGTTTAGTAGAGTCTTGCGAATCGGTACAGAGACGTGTGTACTTATCTTCGAGAGGCTACGGAACTATTAGGAAAACTTCACTTCCTTCACTCCTATCGTGCGAGTTCATTGATCTTGAAGTTTGAAATTATCGTTCCATTCTCTCACCGATGGTGAGGACGCAAACTGCGATACCTGATGATGTTACCCGAGGCAAGTGCCGCAAGGGTCAGAGATAGAGGTCGATGAGGAACACGTGCCGCAGTTAAGATGCCTGTCAGAGCAGTCGTGGAGGAGCCGCCAACAGTTCTAGTTGGGGGGGACATGTACTGGAGGTGCCTGTTGCTACCCCGGACTTCAGGAGGCCTGGGCATAATTTTTAAGTATAATTGGTACATTGACTCAGGCAGGGTTGATTCTAGTGCATCAGTTGCTCCACAGATCAGGGGAGGAGTTCAGACTTCCACCGTCTACACTCCAGAGTAGTGAGATCATACTGGTCAGGGACCAGTTGTCATGACAACACGACATGAGGTTTCAGTTCAGTCGTGGTTAGCAGCATCGGAGGAAGAATACCTTCGACTTGATAGGTACAAGAAGTACCACCCTCCTATCTTTCATAGGATCGGCGATAGATGATGCAGGGCTTCCTGGAGAAGTGTCACTATATTCTTCATACTTCGGGTATTATGGATACGAGCGGGATAACATCTCAGGTTCGGAGTAGTGGGTTGATCAGTGGTGGCGGCACATGAGTTGGGGTAACCGGGCCGAGTTAGCTTCACTAGCTTGGATTCAGTTTTCGGATATGTTTTGAGGGAGGTTGCACCTCAGTTCCTTCGGGAAGTTCGGCGCGTGGAGTTTGAGCAGTTGCGTCAGGGTGCTATGTCACTATTGGAATATGCCGTTAGATTCTGTGAGTTAGAAAGATATACACTTCGCTTGGTTGCTTCAGTTAGGAGATGAGTTCGTAGAGTCATTGAGAGATTCATGCATGATATTCGGTTAAGTGGGACTCGAGAGTTAGAGAAGGATGCCTTATTTCAACAGGTAGTAGGATCGCTCGCCAGTTAGGGAGCATGCGGGACTGGGAGCGAGAGGGCAGACGAGATCAGGGAGATAATTCAGGGAGCAAGGAGGCCTCGTAGACTGGAGGAATTTACTGGTCATTATTATGTAGGCAAGGCACGACACGATAGATGTTTTGTGGGTCAACCAGTTCAGTTTGCATTGCCAGCTTCGCATGGGGTTCCAGGTATTCACGGGTCTTAGAGGATTCGTATGGTATGTTTTCCACAGCCATGTCGGCAGAGAGGTTGTTTTTAGTGTGGAGATATTAGCCACAGTGAGGGATTATTCCAGGATTCAGGCAGGTGTGTTATAGCAGGGTATTCGGGTGAGTAGAGGGCGCCCAAGAGGGGGAGGCCCGACCCGTTATTACATTTCTTATAGTAGGCTGGAGACCGTTGGGTCAGATGTTATCACACAGGTATGCTTTGATGTGTTACAGAGGGGCACCAATTGTATCTCATTATAGATATGCTGGTTAGGACGAGTTCCCTTATTTGTTGTTTCATTTATGAGTGAGTTTCACGTTTTGCACTCTATTTTTGTGTGTGCTCCTGATGAGAGATTCTATGAGTAGTAGCCCGTGTCTATTGTTGTTTTATTCATCCTTGCTGGTGGTGAAACTGGAAGTGAGTCCTTGTTGTTCTTTGAGGTAAGATTTATGTGATTTTCCTAAGTATTTTGTTTACGAGTTGTGATTTGATAGTCCATCGAGATGTGAGTTCAGTTAGCATTATGATTTTATCATCTGAGATGATTAGTGGAGGAATTTCAATTGGTATGATATATTTTCGGTATGTGATTCAGAGTTGAGGGCGAGGTCCTCATGATAATTGTGATTCGATATATTTAGACCGGGCTGAGTACTGCGGTGGGAATTTTATCAGGTTGGAATCCTTGTGATTTGTTCATATGTTTTGCTTCTTCCTTGTTATATTACTTTTGGTAAGTCAGTATTGATAGAGAGTTATGCCTATGGGCTTGTTTGATAGTTCCTTTATATGTTTCTATATTCATATTCAGTCATTCTCGTTATGTTCTCCATTAGTTTTAGCTTGCGGGATGTGTGCCTGGTGGTGTTAGTTGTGGCTTGGTGATTCGGGTGTTTAATAATGTAGTGTTCGTGTTTATTGCATCACTATCAGTATTATGGGGTTTGGAACAGAGTCCGTTCAGATGTGGGGCTAATTTCCAATGTTGAGTTGATGTCGGGCAGCTATTGTGATCAAACGTGTTATTTAAGCATATGTGTGATGTGCTATGTTGTGTGGTCGTGCCATATGGGTGTAATCATGAGTTGATGCAGCTGATTGAGGCTAACCCGAATATGTATTTAGAATCGGGTCTTTTGTAAATGAGTAGAAGATGAGAAGTAGAGGTATGAGGCTTATCGGTGGTGATGGAAAGGCTATATTGCAGTTCTGATTGTGTCATCAGGCTTATGTAAGTTGGAGTGATGTGGGATCGCACGCGGGTGTGTGTTGGAGGTGTGCAATCAATGATTGGATGAGTTCAAAGTGAATCTTGGCACGTTCGAGGAAAAACGTTTGTTTGAGAGGGGGAGAATGTAACGACCCGGCCGGTTGTTTTGAGGATTTCAGCTCTATTCGGTGGCATAAGGTCATGAACAACTTCACATTGTATATATCGACCTGCGTGGGTGGTTAGATTCAGTTACCGGATAATCCGGAGTCGAATTGGAAAGAAAATTCTTATTTTGCAAGTCTTAAGTTGGAAGAATCAACTAAGATTGGAATTTTGGGTAAACGACCTCCGAATCAGGATTTGAAGGTTCCAGCAGGTTCGTATAATGATTTCAGACTTGAGCGTATGTTCGGATCGGTATTTGGATAACCCGGGAGCGTTTCGGCGTATAATATGGAAGATAGCATTTTAGAAGAATTTCATAAATCTGGGTTGAAAGGCATTTCAGTGATATAGATATCCGTTTGGGATTCCGAGCCTGGGAATAGCTCCGTATGATAATTCTAGAGTTGGGAGCGTGATCGAAATTTAATTCGGATGTCCGTAGGTTATTTTGAAGTCATTTGGCTAAAGATAGAAATTTGAAGGTTTTTGAGGAATCCGACCGGAAGTGAAAATTTTGATATCGGAGTCGGAATGCGATTCTGGAAGTTGGAGCAGGTCTGTAATGTTGAATGTGACTTGTGTGCAAAATATGAGGTCAATCGGACGTGGTTTGATAGGTTTCGGCATCGAATATAGAAGTTTAAAGTTCTAAAGTTAATAAAGCTTGAATATGAGTGTGATTCGTGTTTTTAGCGTTGTTTGATGTGATTTAAGGCCTCGACTAAGTCCGTGATATGTTTTGAGACTTGTTGGCACGTTCGGATGGGGTCCCGAGGGGCTCGGGGTGGTTTTGGACCATTTCTAGGCCATTTATAGCTGCTGGTTTTTGGCTACAGCAGTGTGCTACGCGATTGTGGGGAATTGGTCGCGATCGCGATGAGTGAAATGGGCCAGTGAATCACGATCGTGGAAGGCCTTTCGCGATCGCGTAGAGGAAATGTTCTGCTGCACTGACTCGACTTTGGAAGCTTGTATTTTGAAATCTATAAGAAATTTGGAGATGATCCAAAAATAAAAGTTGTATCTCTTTGAGTCTAGTTTTCATTAAATCAAACCATTTGGCATTTGGAGTTGTGTACAAAGAGTTATGGTTGATATACCAGTATGTCCGGGAAGTATTTGGAAATCACATTGTGTTGCATAGGACTGACTTTAGTAACTTATATATCAAAATATGTAAGAAATTGGGAGATGAGCAAAGAATGCGAGTTGTTGCCCTTGGTGTCTAGTATTTAGAAAGTCAAACTATTTGCAATTTGGAGTTTTGTACAAAATATTATGTCGATTATACTAGAGGTTGTCCGGAAGAGCTAGGCATTTGTTCTTCGCGATCGCGAAGAGCAAATTTTAGGCTGGAAATTTCTGTACTTCGCAATCGCGAAGCATTTTCCACGATCGCGATGAGTAAAGGCTTGGGCAGAAGTTATATAATGAGGGTTAAGCCATTTTTAACATATTTTGACTTCTAGAGCTCAGTTTTTGGCGATTCTTTGGGTTTTTTTTTACACAAATCGAAGGAGTAAGTGTTCTTCCAATAGAATTAATTATATTTCATGAATTAGTTCTTGTTTTTATCATTTAATTTGTGTTATTTGTTGAGGAAGAAAGTTCTGAAAGAAAATTTTTAAAATGAAAAATCATGATTTGAAGGACCAAATGGTATCAGAATTTGATAAATTTAGTATGGTTGAACTCGTATCGGAATGGCTAATCGGATTTTTGTAAATTTGTCGGGTTCCGAGGTGCGGGCCTGGGGGTTGACTTTTGGATCGATTTTTATAAATTGTAAAGACTAAAACTTTATAATTCAGAATAGTTCCTTATACGTTTTATGTGCATTTTGAAGTTGTTTTAGTTGGTTTTGAGCCGTCCGGAGGTCTTTTCGCCCGAGAAATTCACTTTTGAGTAGCGGGTTGTTGTCTTTGAGATAAGTATCTTGCCTAACCTTGTGTGGGGAACTACCCCTTAGGATTGAGTCTTCCTTGTTGATTGTAGTCCGTGTATGCGAGTGACGAGTTCATACTCGAACTTATTTGCTAATAGATTGGCCTTTTAGCATTCGTAGGTTCTTATATTACCTGTGTATGAGTTATAATTGTTACATTTCAATCCTTGGTTGTTAATACAATTACTTGCTTTTGGATTCCTTCATTGGTTATTTGAACTTAATTGACTTAACTGAATATTTTACCGCTCTTATCNTTACATTTGAATCCTTGGTTGTTAATCTCATCCTTTCCTGCTTAAATTAGAATTACTTGCTTTTGGATTCCTTCGTTGGTTATTTAAACTTAATTGACTTAACTGAATATTTTACCGCTCTTATCTTCATGCTATATTTGCTTCCTAAAATTTCCAAATTGACTATATTAGTGTTATCTAGCTTTATAGTTGTTTAGACGTAGTTAGAACATCCGTTCGTTGGTGTCAAGCATGCCGTGAGTCTTACCCTGTGATTTATATGATTTTCCCCTTATGTGTTACTTAAGTCTAGTTGATAAACATTTATGTTGTTGATGTTTCCTTGATGTAGCCTATTACTGGGCCTTTGTTAAGCTGAGTTTTATTTCATAAAGTTAATTGTTTAGGCGAGATTGGTTATAGTTGTTTCCCTTGCCGGGATGATGTTGTTTCATGGTACTTATTGTTGATTTTCCTTGTCAAAGTATTGTTTATGTTATTTTAGCACGAGGGGATATTCCGTGCCATGTTTATGTTATTTAGCACGAGAAGACATTCCGTGCCATGTTTATGCTATTTTAGCACGAGTGGACATTCCGTGCCATGTTTATGTTATTTTAGCACGAGGGGACATTTTGTGCCATGTTTATGCTATTTTAGCACGAGGGGACATTCCGTGCCATGTTTATGTTATTTTAGCACGAGGGAACATTCCGTTCCATGTTTATGATATTTTAACATAAGGGGACATTCCGTGCCATGTTTATGTTATTTCAGCACGAGGGGACATTCCGTGCCATGTTTATGCTATTTTAGCACGAGGGGACATTCCGTGCCGTGTTTGTGATATTTTAACACGAGGGGACATTCTGTGCCATGTTTATGTTATTTTAGCACGAGGGGACATTCCGTGCCACGTTTATGATATTTTAACATGAGGGGACATTCCGTGCCATGTTTATGATATTTTAGCACGAGGGGACATGCCGTGCCGTTTGTATTTATTTATTTTTCCGTGCACTTGTCCTTGCATTATTATTTTCGTAGTTCCTATTTGATATTTACTGGACTTGCTTAAGAGTTAATATTCCGTTGTTTAATTTGGATATTCATGCTGATCTTTTACTGCATTCATTGACAAGCCTTGATGTTCCTCCTGTTCTACATAGCGAGTTCGGAGTTACGGACTGAGTTCCGATAGATTTATCTTGAGGAGATTCTGACTGCGAGATTTTATTGAAAAGTATTATTGAAAAAGTAATTGTTTCGAATTGATTATATCTGAAGGATTTTATTTCGAAGGTGTATCCAAAAAGCATTTGTCTTGCAGAAAATGATATTTGGAAGTTATTTATTGGGAATGTATATTTGTAAATTACCTACTTCGAAAGAAGATACGTTCTAAGCATTTCTCTTTATTAAAGATATATATATATATATATATATATATATACATTTAGAGAAAATATGTTTTCAAAGGAGATCTTTTATACCGAAATGATTATATCTTCAAAGTTTTCAATATGAACTTCTGTTTAAGGATTTCCACATGTTTATTAATTTTAATGGCTGAGGCTCGATGTGAACAAACAGACGCAGAGTTGAGTTATTGGTGATCTCTATTGTGTTGTGTTTTCTTCCGGTTTGTCTTGTTTTGCTGCCCACCTTTCTGTGTGTTTTCATGCTGTTCCGTTGGTTAGTTTCTGTAATTTCCTACCGCATTATATTGTCATTGTTGTAAATTATGCCGTGAAGTCTTAGATAGAAGTAGTGTTCGGTTATGTTTCTACATTCATGCTAGTTTATTTTGTAGATCAGTGGTGTCTTGACTAGTCCTCGTCACTACTCCACCGAGGTTAGTCTTGATACTTACTGGGCACTGCTATGGTGTGCTCATACTACACTTCTGTGCATTTTTGTTGCACAAATCCATGTATTGATTGTTAGTAGTTGCATGGACCATTGACGGGAAGACTCAAGGTAACCTGTTACTGCGTTCGCAGGCTTCAGAGTCACCTTCTTACAAGCAGTATTCATACACTGTTGTATTTATTTTCAAACAATTGTATTTAGAAGTTGTAGAAGATTCGTAGAGCTTATGACTTGTATTACCGGTTTTGAAAAAAATTGTAAATTCTGTCAAGATTCTATATCAAGATTGTTAGCTTCCCTTTTATTAATGCTATTATTCAGTAACTGTGAGGCTTACCTAGTCCCTATGACTAGGTGCCATCACGATACCCAACGGAGGGAAATTTGGGTCGTGACATGTTGAGTTGAACTCTCTCCTCTAACAATAATATTACTGTTATTCAATGGTAGAAACTGAAACTCAGGAGGACTTCTTTGGTTAGTTTCTTTGTCATGTTGCTGCTGTTGCAGATTTGTGACGATATTTGGTTGGATACGAGGCATTGAACAAAACTTTTTGTGGCCACTTTGTTGTTGAGAACCAATGGACGAGCCCTGGCCTGATGAGTTACGAGAAAAGTTTCGCTCTTCTGGAGTTCTCCAATTGTTGTTGCGACATTTCTGAAAGGCGTTGAAGGAGAAAAAAGAATTAGTAAGATTAGTTAGTAACCTTGAAACATAATGGTAGGTAACTATTCGTATTTACACGATCAAGTCACCTAAAATATAAAGATAGTTAGTTGTCCGTATTAAGTCTTAGTACCTAAGTTAAATCTAATTCAAAAACGAATTAAGTTAGTAGTATATAGTAATTATTAAAAAACGTACATAATATGTACAACTTAAACATGTATAGCAAGTTATTACTCTATTTCAGGGTATCAATATCACGACCAAAATTCCCAACCTTAGGGATCGTGATAGCGTCTAACACCACACAACAAGCCAATGTTAGAATTCGATTAGCTATTTTTTTTTGGATATTTAATTAAACATAAGAAGACAATTTAAAGTAATTTTAATCTAATGATTTCCAACTAATAACTTCATATATAACTCTAAGACTACCCCAGGGTCTGGTGTCACAATTCACGAACTTCTAAGAATACTACAAATAACGGGCTAAAAGAAATAATATATCTGTTTTGGGTGAAATAAAACAATCTCTATAAAACTAGGAGAAGACTCTAGGAATCCGAGAACGCTGGATGATATACCTCGTGTCTCCAAATGATGAATGACCGCCACTAAAGTCTCTAACGCTGGACGGTACGTGGATCTGCACAAAAGAGTGCAGAGTGTAGTATCAGTACAACCGACCCTATGTACTGAGTAAGTGCCGAGCTTAACCTCGACGAAGTAGTGACGAGGCTACGACGGGGCATTAACAATATAACCTGTGAACAATATAAAATAAAGCAAGAAGGAAATTCTAAAACAAACAAACAATAACTGTAGCAACAATTAAAATAACTCAGTCACCTTTTTTAGGTCTCAGCTATAGCCAATTCTCACGTAAGTTTCCAAATTTTCAATCTTTGACTTTAAAATAAGAGTAGTGCAAAATGTGAGAAATAATAGAGTCAAACAGTAAGCTTTCAAATTCTTGTTTTTTTTTTGAAAATCAGTAAAATATAAGTGTCCTCCCTGTAGACATGTAATTTTTTACCCTCCCCGTGATTTTACACATTTTAGCGTTTAAATATTTAGTTTATGTCTAATATCGTTATTTTAACTAGTTTTGACCTTTTTACTTTATTTTTGTCACAAAAAAATAAAAATTACAAAAAATATTTTCTTTTATTTAACTAATTGATAGTTATCTAGTTATTTTTAGTTTATCTACTTTTCAAAAAAGTCGAAAAATACAAAAGAATATAGTTCCACTTTGTTTTCAAAAATATTAGTATTTTGATAGGAATATTATTTTTGTGATGATTTTAACCTAATCATAATTTTATTTTTAGTATGATATTTTTGAAAAATGTCAAAAATAGTTTCATATTTTACAAATAATTTAGTTTAATTAATTAGATTGATTTTTTACATTATGTAGTATATTTACCTTATATTAAAAAGGATTTAGCTAAAATTTAGATATTTTTTTTAGCCCATTTTTAAGGCCCAAAGCTAAAGTCAATCTATCTTCAACCTTAAGACCTAATCCTAATTCCCTCTGTATAAAGTGGACCTAAGACCTAAATAGATATATGTTACACATTAGAGATTACACATGAAAAACCTAGAGCTCCAAAATCAGCCGCCACCCACTCCCTCCTCTTCACCTCACACCAAACAACCAGCTTCCACTTTCACCTCTCTCCTCACGCCTCTCACCCTTTTTCCGCCACCCTCACCCATCACTGAAAATTCTCACCTCACAGCCATTCCTCCATCAGTTAGGAATTCATAAACACGACAGAGAAACAGAGGCAGCGAACAAAAAAAAAGAAAGAGAAAACGGGACAGATTTGGAATGGAAAAATGAAATAGTTTGAGCTTAGTTTTTTGGTTCAAGTTTTATCTTTCATTTGAAAAATCAGAAAAACAAAAAAAAAAATTCGTCTCTTCCCTTTTCAATTTCAGATTTCTATTGCAAAATAGAGTTTGATTGAGACCGAGGTCATCATTGTCCGTCGAGTTACGATTTCGGTCCTGTTTTAGATTCAAGGATTTGGGAGGCAATATTTCAGATTTCATTTGGCAAAAATATATTTGAGAATTAATCAAAAATTCTCGCACCCAAGAAAAGTTTTCACTACTTTGCAACAGGAATGGCTTATGCTTGCTTCCAGGTTCATTTTTGTACCTTTCATGGTAGATTATTGCATTGGCATGTGAAACATGTCATGTATTAATAGAGTTCCCAGTCAAATTAATTGATAACTGGTTTCGTGTTGTCTTGTTGAAGCCTGCAGTAGTTGATCAAACCTGTTGGTCTTATTTTGTGTTCTTTCTTTGTTATGGAATATCATGCTAAGCTGCTAATAATATTCTTGTAGATTGACATGGTTTCTTCAGCGAAAACAAGGTTTTGTAATCATGGTTTTATTTGCAAATAAATGAACTAGTTAAATCACCTTCTTAATTAAATAAATTATCGCGGTTATGGATACGATTCCCGTGGCATAGGCATGATACATAATCCTTAATTCAGGCGTGCATTTCATGTGACCCGACCACAACTTCTAATAATAAAAATAAGCACGTTGTAGATCGTGGGTACGATTTCCGTGACGCGATTCGCAATGTGTACAAAACCGTAAATCCAAATAAGGGAGTGCTTTTCATGTGACCCAACCATAACTTCATATAACAATAATAAAATAAGCATGTCGTAAATCGCAGGTGCATTTAAAAGCGAGTAAAGAGGTTAAAATGCACAATAAGTTTAAAACATATATTAAAACAGATAATTTAGCCAATTATTAATGGTTGAGCGACTGTGTAAAAACCACGGAACCCGAGAATGCCTAACACCTTCTCCTGGGTTAACAAAATTCCTTATCCGGATTTCTATGTTTGCGAACTGTAATACAGAGTCAAACTTCCTCGATTCGGGATTTTAAACCGGTGACTTGGGACACCATAAATTATTCCAAGTGGCGACTCTGAATTTAAATAAATAATCCCGTTTCCATTAATGTCACTTTAATTGAAAAAACTCCCTATACGCCCACTTGGCGGGAAAAAGGAGGTGTGACACTCCCTTATTGCTCCTTGTTGCAGCGTGCAACCCGCTCCCACCTGTCCACTCTTATTGTACCTCCCTATGTATATATATATCACCCTTATTGCTCCTGTTGCAGCGTGCAACCCGATCCTACCTGTCCACCCTTATTACTCCTTGTTGCGGCGTGCAACCCGATCCCACCAGACATATCATATCACTTTATTATAAAAAAATTTACAATTCAAGCCAAGTCTTTCACAACATTTTCATCTCAACAATTATAAACAAAGAAACTGCATTTTCTCATAAAGTTCACTAATATCATCTCAAAATGAAACCAACAGGAATATGAACATCTCGTAAAATAATATCAACCCGTTCAACCTTTATATATTACAAAGAAACCAAGGAAACAACCAACACTTTCCAAAATAATGGAAACAAGACTTAACAACAAGTTAACCAAGCCAAGTAGTCATAGAAACATTAATGAGCATAAAACAATTAAGCCATGAATCAGATAAATGGGAAACGGGGAAGGGATCATGAATAACAGACAATTTGGTGGTGCATAGATACTCATCACCTCACCTACACACCACACACATGCAAATTCATATAGCAATTAAGTTGGGGATAGTCAAGGTTAAACCCAGCACTTACCTCAAATTCGCAGACCACTCACTGCTCAATTACAACTTTTCCTTTAGAGTCTTGCTCTAACCCGGTCGAATCTAATTATAATCAGATTAATACCATCAATATCGGCAAATGAATCGAATTCCACAATAAAAACAATAAAATATGCCAAAAATCCGAAATCGGCCAAAATCTGACCCCCGGGCCCACATCTCGAAATTAGTCAAAAATGGCAGAATCAAAACCCTCGTCCTCTCCTGAGTATAACCATATAAAATTTATCAAAACCGGACTCAGTTTGGACCCTCAAATTCCTACCTAAAACTCTCCAAAACTCAAGCCCTAACTCCCTTAATTTCAATCCCAAAAACGAAGATGGATTCATGAAACATAACTAAAAACGAGTAAAGAACACTTACCGAATCCCTATGGTGAAAATCGCCTCTAAAATCACTCAAATCCGAGCTCCCCAACTCAAAATATGACCGAATAAACAAACCCTTGTTTTATATATTTTTTTGCCAGTTATTCTGCCTCGTTTCTCGTGCCAAATGATCCCGAAACTCACTTTTTATTCCTGCAATGGATTCCTTGTGAAATTCTAGTCAAGTTAGGCTTTTGAATCACCCAATTTGACCTTATTATAATGAAGGAGATATGTAGGTTTTAATATTTGCAAATAGTGCAGATTTTTAAATACGCCGTCAGTGGCAATCTCGTAATTAATCTGAAAAATCTGGCAACCTTAGTAAAATGACCATAAAATCCTCATACAATGTCCAAATTCGATGATTCTTTTTGCTACCGGTCGGTAATGACGATGCGGGTCTATTACTTCAACCAAAACAGAAACCAAATCTTACTTGTTCAATATAATATCATTTATGCTTGAAGAAACGACGTCGAAATATAAGAAAAACGAGCACAACACAACACAAACATATCCGAAACTCACTCGAGACCCTCGAGACCTCAACCAATAATTCAAATAAGTCATATATCACTACTCGAACTTAGTCGAACCTCCAGAACACTCAAGACAACACCAAAACACCAAATCAACCTCAGATTCAAGCCTAAGAACTTCTAAACTTCCAAAATTCGCTAACGATGTCGAAAACTACCAAACCACGTCCGAATGACCTCAAATTTTTCACACACATCACAAATGACACTACGAACCTACTCTAACTTCCGGAATTCCATTCTGACCCCGATACATAATTTTCCACTATCGACCAAAATCGCCAAATTTCTAACTTTCGCCAATTCAAGCCTAGAATGGAGTCGTAGTTCATAAAATGACCCCTTGGGTCATCACAATCTCCACCTCTAAAACAAACGTTCATCTTCGAACGGACATAGAAGATTACCTGAATTAGCGAACAAGTGTGGATATTTACTCTGCATGTATGACTCAGACTCCCAAGTAGGTGCCTCAATGGGCTGGCCTCTCCATTGCACTCGAACTGAAGGTAACTCTTAGACCTCAACTGACGAACCTACCGGTCTAAAATAGCTACCGGCTCCTCCTCATAAGTCAAGTCTTAGTCCAATTGGACATAGCTGAAATCTAACACGTGGGACGGGTCAACATGATATTTTCGGAGCATAAATACATGAAATACCGGATGAACGGAGGATAACCCTGGAGGCAACGCAAGTCTATAAGCTACCTCCCTCACCCTATCAAGAATCTCAAATGGCTCGATATACCTAGGGGTCAACTTGCCCTTCTTCCCAAACCTCATAACACCCTTCATGGGTGATACCCGAAGTAATACTCTCCCTCCAACCATGAATGCCACATCACGAACCTTACGATCGACACAAATCTTTTTCCTAGACTGAGCTCCATGAAGTCTCTCCTGAATGATCTTGACCTTATCTAAGGCTTCCTGAAGTAAATTCGTAACCAATAATCGAGCCTCTCCCGGCTCAAACCATCAACTGGTGATCTACACGCCTACCATATAATTCCTCGTAAGGAGCCATATGAATACTCGACTGATAACTATTGTTATAAGAAACTCCGCTAATGGCAAGAACTGATCCCAAGGACCTCCAAAGTCGATAACACAAGCGCATAGCATATCCTCTAAAATCTGAATAGTACGCTTGAGCTGCCCGTCCATCTGAGGATGAAATGATGTACTCAACTCAACCCGTGTACCCAACTCACATTGAACTGCCCTCCAAAAGTGTGAAGTAAACTGCATACCCTGATCAGAAATGATGGACACGGGCACACCGCAAAGGCGAAAAATTTCTCGAATATATATCTCTACCAACCGCCCCAAAGTATAAGTACTTTCCACTGGAATGAAATGTGTTGATTTAGTCAGCCTATCCACAATAACCCAAACTGCGTCGAGTCCAATACGAGATGCATCACAATACATCGTGAAAGAACCTGAACCTGATGGTAACACCAACACCGATGCTGAAGTCAAGGCTGTCTTGAGCTTCTGAAATCTCGCCTCACACTCGTCTGACCATTTGAATGGGGCACCTTTCTGAGTCAATTTAGTCATAGGGGTTGATATAGATGGAAACCCCTCCACAAAGACGGTAGTAACCCGCCAAACCCAAGAAACTCCTGATTTTCGTGGCTATAATGGGTCTAGGCCAGTTCTTGACTACCTCTATTTTCTTAATAGTTGTTCACAGCCAATTACAGAATTATCAAATAGCTTTACGTTAACAATAATCTCCTTTCAAACCTTCACAATACTTGTAACGAGATATGAATCTTGAAGACCTCGTAATTATATACCCGAATTAACATGTCTCATTTAACGCCACATGGACGGGCACCTACATTGTAGGTTAAAGCTCAATAATTATAACACGAATTTGGAAAATTATGCACAGATAATTTTTATATAATTTTTTTGAATTAACCTAACAGGCATGACTCCCTATTAGTACTATAGTACAAATTTTCATTTCACAAGGGAGAATTTAAACACAAGAATATTTCATCATAAGGATCTCGTCCTTACATAACTTCCATCACGGCTCGTAGCTCGATTTAAACATATCAAATCATATTAAAGTGCGAGGATCTCTCCGTCAATTCTGAATCACAAGTAATATGCATATCATGCCAATCGAAACATTCCATTTTCTTCTTTTAAATATTTTCCGTTAAAAAAAACTACAACACGTAATGATAGACATAGCTATCTCCATAGAATTTCTCAATACAAGTATTCACATAAGTACATTTTAGAGTTGTGAAGCTCACCCAAGAGTGGAGCATATTAGGAGGACTTTTCTAGACACTCATAACCGAATTAAGTTAAGGAAATTATCACTTTATAATAACTAGAGATTGTTCTTGTAATGGAACCATTTGATATAACGACCTCAGCCATACCATAGAAAATATATCAACATGCTAGGTCTCCACCTTTAGGAATCTGACCTCAATCTTTGACATTCCGACCCCTTTTTCCCTAGCTGGTCATGTAAGTTGAGTTATAACTGCAATGAGGCACGTAGCCTGAGTGCTCTGATGAAATGATTCGCCTACTCATACCGAGTTTATACCAAATAACTTGGAATAACCATAGTAGGAATCTCGTAGCGGTGGTGCATTAAAAGAACTCAGTGAAGCACCCCGAGTGATCAGATATACGGCCTGGGCTGGTCGGTTGCCCAAGCCCCTGCCGAAATAATTTGTTGTTGCAAAGCAAAATCCACTGAATCTTTTAGAACCTCGAGACCTCTTAGTCTCCTTAGCTTCCTCTTTTCCTCATTCCGGACACATTCTAACATCTAAGAAATTTCTACCACTAGCCGAAATGAAGTATCAACTTGCCTTGAGTCTTACAAAATTTTTACAATCATAATCGAGTCCTTTAATGAGTCTGGGGACTTGCCCTCTAGCTATATGAACTGAAGTAGGAGTATGATAGGCTAAGTTATCAAACCTGATGGTATGTCCTGACACCGTCATGGTGACCTGACGCAACCGTTCAAACCCTATGCGCCACATATTATGGAGAGTCCGAGAAACAAACTCTTTCAATAACATTTATGAGAACTGAGTCAAGTAGTTGGTGTTGCATTGGCTGGTCGTCCTCTTCATAGGCTTGCTACAAATACCGACGACCCATTTCTTCTTTTACTATGCTGACTCAACAAAGCTGAGCTACCCCATTTATTCATATGCTCTTCGTTATTCTTTGGGGTAACTCTTATCCTTATTGATGCACAATGATCCCAAAGGTAAGGCTCTATACAAATAATTCTTTGGCACGAACCATATAGTCTAGAAGCTTGTCGACCACTGTACTCCCTCTAGAGCACCCAAAATCTGCAACCGTGACTTCCACATTGAGTAGACCTTCTGTAGATTTAAAGTTGGCTATATAACTCCTTTGGTACTGAGGTATTGGGTTATTAAGGAGGCGTACATATCGCAAGTCCCAGCTTTCTCTCTTGCAAAATCTCAGGCCTTATACATTCTAAGCCAAAACTGATATAACACATGACCCCATAATCTATTCCTTGACAGTGGACTTCCCAACTTGGCACGAAGTCACAGGTCACAATGTTTGATAATACACAATGTTAAACTCCACAGCTCATATAAATCAACCATATGCCGAGGTCCGTTGCACCCCAACATGATTCACTGGGTGACCTCTCATTACGTCCGTATCTTCAGTCAGAGCCACAACTAGTCTAGTAATTACATAATCTTCCCACCACCTCTTGGTGGAATCCATCATCTGAAACACAACGAAATCAACCCCATTGCTTTCAACTATTCCCTTATGCAATACTGGAGTAGCTATGAATCCGTATGGAATCTGGACTAGTCCAACATGTACCGACTGAGCTAGAACCTCCGCGTCTAGATCCATTTGAGACTGTACATAAGTGCTGATGTTCGAGCTTTAGACTGAGCTCTGCTTCTGTCTATTCCCTTAATCGTAGCTGTCATTGTCATGACCTGAATTTCCCACTGTCGGCCCCGTGATGGTGCTTAACATTGAACCCGCTAGGCAAGCCAACATTTCTGATTAACTATCTCATTTCCTTATCTTTAACAGTTTTACCAGATTTTATAATAAAATCACAAAATATAAAATACGATATGATATGATTTAACAACTTGATATGATAATAATATGAAATCCAGAACCAAAGTACTCCCAGAACAGGTGTCACAATCTCACGGACT
The DNA here is from genome assembly GCA_005239525.1 of Nicotiana knightiana. Lineage (NCBI taxonomy): Eukaryota > Viridiplantae > Streptophyta > Magnoliopsida > Solanales > Solanaceae > Nicotiana > Nicotiana knightiana. The sequence continues at coordinate 49,706 of ML391930.1, read as the reverse complement.
GTCTATGAATACTACAAATAGAAGTCTGAACAAAATAAAAATACACATCTGTCTCAGAAGTAAATAAGAACAGAATAGAAATGAAATAGGAGGGGACGCCAAGGACTGCAGACGTCTGCAGAACTACCTCGGAATCTCCGCTGGACTAAAGGTATCAACCCTGATCTAAGGTCCGAAGAGTCCAGTACCGGGATCTGCACAAAAGTGCATAGTGTAGCATCAGTACAACCGACCCCATGTACAGAGTAAGTGACGAGCCCAACCTCGGCGAAGTAGTGACGAGGCTAGGACACGACAACCAAAATCAACCTGTGCAGTTTAACAGTATACGGAGAAAATAATAACAACGAGAAATAAGCAGTTGAGCATAAAAGAAAGAGGAACATGCTGAGGGGAGGAAATATCATAATGGAAATAATGAGATAAAGAAAAAATTAGGTATCAATTTAAGCAGCAGAAATAGTAATACAAAAACAAGTGCACGTCATCACCTTTCGTGCTTTTACTCTCGTCCTCACCATCAAAATCAATATATTCAGCATGACATCACCCTTCGCGCTTTTACCTCACATAATCATGGCACGACATTATCCTTCGTGTATTATCACTCATATCATGGCACGACATCACCCTTCGTGCTTTTACAATCACATTATCGGCACGAAATCACCCTTCGTGCATTAACATTCACACAAAGTCTCACGCACGACATCACCCTTCGTGCTTTCACACTCTTCCTCACCCAAACACATCAAATGACAGCAATCCAACAAGGAAAATAATGGAGTAAACAAAAATAAAACAATAACATCCCGACAAGGAAGCCAACAGTGGAATCAATACCATCCCGGCAAGGGAAACAGCTATAACCAATCTCACTTAGTACATAACTTCACATAGAAATCTTCAACTGAAACCAATACTCAACATTGTTCCATATCCAGGAATTTCCACCAACATGAATAGCGATAAAGTTAAACTCAAGTATTACTTAACGAAAAACCACATAAATCACAATATTCGACTCATGAGCATGCCTGACTCCAACGTATAGGTACTCGTCACCTCACCTATACATTGAACATGATACTTACACATAGCAAATAGGACACAACACCTATTCCCTCAAGCTAAGGTTAAGCCAAACACTTACCTCGAATTCCACGACCAACTCAAGCCTCAGTTACCGCTTTCCCCTTAGAATTCGCTTCCAATTCAATTGTATCTAGACATAATTAGCTTAATAATATCAATAAATGCTAAGTAATTCAACCCCAATGATTAATTATGAGTTTTCTATCATTCTTCCTAAAAGTCAAAAATCGACCCCTGGCCCGCTTGGTCAAAACACGAGGTTTGGACCAAAACCTGATCGCCCATTCACCCACGAGTCCGAATATGTAATTAGTTTGAAATTCGACCTCAAAACGAGGTCTAAATTCCAATTATTCAAAAATCCCTAACTCCACCCAAATCCCCAATTTTCTACTCTTAAAACCCTAGGATTCTTGATGATAATTGATGAAAAACATTAGGAAGTTGAAGGAAATTAGTTAGTGGACACTTACCTTTGATTTGGGAAGAAAATCTCTTGAGAAAATCCCCTTGGTCTTCTATTTTTGTGAAGAAGTGAAAAAGAATTCGGCTGAAGCTCTAATTTAAAACACACTGCCCGACGAAGAGTAGGTGCGGAAAAAAGTCGCACCTGCGAAATGGACAAGGTCACTGAGGGCCGCACCTACGGAGGTGTATCCGCTTCTGCGAAGTTATTATCGCACCTGCGGAAAGGGGGCAGGCTGGGCTGGACCACACTTGCGGCTGAAGGTTTGCATCTTGGTCTCGCACCTGCGGCCCTAGGCTCGCAGGTGCGGGCACACCAGACATGGTGCACCAGCAGTGATTTTCCAATTCTAACACCCCGGAACCTACCCGAAACTCACCCGAGCGCTCGGTGCTCCAAACTAAACATGCACACAACCTTAAAAACATCCTACAGACTTATTCGTGCAATCAAATCGCCAAATAACATCTTAAACAACGAATTTAGCATAGAATTCAAAGAAAAATCTCAAAACTTTCAAAGTTTCAAATTTCACAACTACGGGTCCGAATCACGTCAAATGACCTCCATTTCTTACCAAATTTTATAGGCATCACTCAAATACTATATCAAACCTGTACCAGGCTCCAGAACCAAAATACGGGACCTACCATCAATTTCAAATATAATCAAAGACTCTTATAATTTCAGTAAAACAATTTCTTTCAAAAAATTATTTCTCGGGCTCGGGACCTCGAAATTCAATTCTGGGCACACACCCAAGTCCCATATTTTCCTACGGACCCTCCGGGACCGTCAAATCATGGGTCCGGGTCCGTTTACCCAAAATGTTGACCGAAGTCAACTTAACTTCTATATTAACGACAAAATTAGTATTTTTCTTAATTTTTCACATAAAAGTCTCTCGGATATACGCCCGGGTTGCGCACGTAAAATAAGGTGAGATAAAAGGAGGGTTTCAAGGCCTCAGAACACAGTTTTGACTTATAAAATGAGAGATGAATTTTTGGGTCATCACATTCTCCACCTCTAAAACAACCATTCGTCCTCGAACGTACATAGAAAAGTACCTGAATCGAGGAAAAGATGGGGATATCGGCTACGCATATCGGACTCGGACTCCCAGGTAGCTGCCTCGGTAGGCCTACCTCTCTACTGAACACGAACCAAAGGATAACTCTTCTATCTCAACTGATGAACCCGCCGATCTAATATGCCTACCGGCTCCTCCTCATAGGTCAAATCCTTGTCCAACTGGACACTACTGAAGTCTAACACATGGGCTAGATCGCCATGATACTTCCGAAGCATAGACACATGAAACACTGAATGCACAACTGATAAATTCGGTGGCAACGCAAGTCTGTAAGCCAACTCTCTCACTCTATCAAGAATCTCAAATAGACCAATGAACCTAGGGATTAGCTTTCCCTTCTTCCCAAATCTCATCACGCCCTTCATGGGCGACACCCGAAGCAACACCCGCTCTCCGACCATGAATGCTACATCACGAACTTGGCAATCAGCATAACTCTTCTTCCTGGACTGAGCTGTACGAAGTCTATCCTGAATGATCTTAACCTTATCCAAGGCATCCTGCACTAAGTCTGTACCCAACAACCAAGCCTCTCCCGGCTCAAACCACCCAACCGGCGACCGACACCGCCTATCATATAAAGCCTCAAAGGGAGCCATCTGAATGCTCTACTGATAGTTGTTGTTGTAGGCAAACTCAGCTAATGGCAAGAATTGATCCCAAGAACCTCCAAATTCAATGACAGGGGCTCGTAGCATATCCTCCAAAATCTGAATAGTACGCTCGTATTGTCCGTCCATTTGAGGATGAAATGCTATGCTCAACTCAACCCTCGTGCCCAACTCACGCTGAACGGTCCTCCATAAATGCGAGGTAAATTGCGTACCTCGGTCAGAAATGATAGACACGGGCAAACCGTGAAGACGAACAATCTCCCTAATGTAGATCTCTGCCAATATCTCCGAAGAATATGAAACTGCCATAGGAATGAAGTGCGCTGACTTGGTCAGCCTGTCCATAATAACCCATACTGCATCGAACTTCCTCTGAGTCCGTGGGATTCCGATAATGAAATCCATGGTGATACACTCCCACTTCTACTCAGGAATCTCAATCTGCTGAAGCAATCCACCAGGCCTCTGGTGCTCGTACTTAACCTGCTAACAATTCAAACACCGAGCTACATATGCCAAAACATCCTTCTTCATCCTCCTCCACCAATAGTGCTGCCGCAAATCCTGATACATCTTTGCGGCGCCCAGATGAATGGAGTACCAGGAGCTATGGGCCTCCTCTAAAATCAACTCACGGAGTCCATCCACATAAGGCACACAAATACGACCCTGCATCCGTAAAACTCCATCATCACCAATAGTAACTTGCTTGGCACCACCGTGCCGCACCGTGTCCTTAGGACACACAAATGAGGGTCATCATACTGCCGATCTCGAATACGATCAAATAATGAAGAATGAGTAACTGTATAAGCTAGAACATGGCCGGGCTCAGAAATATCCAATCTCATGAACCGATTGGCTAAAGCCTGAACATCCAAAGCAAGCGGTCTCTCCCCGACCGAAATATATGCAAGACTACCCATACTGGCTGACTTCCTACTCAAAGCATCGACCACTACATTGGCCTTCCCCGGATGATATAATATGGTGATGTCGTAGTCTTTCAATAGCTCTAACCATCTCCTTTGCCTCAAATTTATCTCCTTCTGCTTGAACAAATATTGCAAATTATTGTGATTCGTGAACACCTCACATGACACGCCATATAGATAATGCCTCCAAATCTTCAGCGCGTGAACAATGGCTGCTAGCTCTAAATCATGAACTGGATAATTCTTCTCGTGGATATTCAACTGACGTGAAGCGTATGCAATAACTTTGCCATCCTGCATCAACACTGCACCAAGTCCAACCTGAGATGCATCACAATACACAGTATATGGCCCTGAACCTGTGGGCAAAACCTACACCGGCGCCGTAGTCAAAGATGTCTTGAGCTTCTGGAAGCTCGCCTCACACTCCTCTGACCACCTGAACTGGGCACCCTTCTGAGTCAACCTGGTCATCGTGGCTGCAATAGATGAAAACCCCTCCACGAACCGACGGTAATAGCCTGCCAAACCCAAGAAACTCCAGATCTCTGTGGCTGATGTGGGTCTAGGACAATCCTTGATCGCTGAAATCTTCTTAGGATCCACCTGAATACCCTCTACTAATACAACATGACCCAGAAATGCAACTGAAATCAACCAAAACTCACATTTCAAAAACTTGGCATATAACTGACTGTCCTTCAGAGTCTGGAGAATGACTCGAAGGTGCTGCTCATGCTCCTCCCGGCTGCGGGAATAAATCAGAATATCATCAATGAAGATAATCACAAAGGAATCTAAATAAGGCCTGAACACTCGGTTCATCAAGTCCATAAAAGCAGCTGGGGCATTTGTCAACCCGAATGACATCACTAAGAACTCATAATGCCCGTATTAAGTGTGAAAAGATATCTTAGGGACTTCGGATTCCCTAATCCTCAACTGATGGTAGCCAGGTCTCAAATAAATCTTTGCAAATACCTTGTCACCCTGAAGCTGATCAAACAAATCATCAATTCGCGGCAATGGGTGCTTGTTCTTGATGGTAACCTTGTTCAATTGTCGATAATCTATACACATCCTCATCGACCCATCCTTCTTCTTAACAAATAACACCGGCGCACCCCAAGGCGAGACACTAGGCTTAATGAAGCCTTTATCAAGCAAATCCTACAAGTGTTCTTTCAACTCCTTCAACTCTGGCAGGGCCATATGATATGGCGGGATAGAAATGGGCTGAGTGCCCAGAGCCAACTCAATGCAAAAGTCAATATCCATATCGGGTGGCATACCCGGCAGGTCTGCAGGAAACACCTCTGGAAGCTCTCGGACAATGGGCACAGACTCCATAGAAGGAACCTCGGCACTAGAATCGCGAACATAGGCCAAATAGGCCAAACACCCCTTCTCGACCATACGCCAAGCCTTTATATATGAGATAACCCTGCTGGAAGAATGACCATGAGTCCCTCTCCACTCCAATCGAGGCAACCCCGGCAATGCTAAGGTCACGGTCTTGGCATGACAGTCCAGTATGGCATGATAAAGCGACAACCAATCCATCCCCAAAATAATATCAAAATCTACCATATCAAGGAGTAGAAGATTCACACTGGTCTCAAGACCACCAATAACCACTACACACGAATGGTAGACATGATCTACCACAATAGAATCATCCACAGGTGTAGACACATATACATGGGTACTCAGAGAATCACGAGGCATAACCAAATAAGGAGCAAAATAAGATGACACATAGGAATATGTGGACCCTGGATCAAATAAAACCAAAGCATCCCTGATGCAAACTGAAACCATACTTATGATAACCGTATCGGAGGCCTCAGCCTCAGGTCTGGTTGGAATAGCATAACATCAAGGCTGGGCCCAACCAATCTGAATTACCTCCCTGGGACGGCCTCCTGCTGGCTGGCCTCTACCTCTAGTAGCCTGGACTCCACCTCTAACTTCCTGACCTCCACCTCTAACACCTCGACCCCCACCTCTGGCTGGCTGAGCGGGTAGTGGAACACCTAGTGCGGGAACTATGGTACGAGAACCCTGGTGCTGAGAATTGCTCGAGGCTCGAGGATAAAACCTAGCAATGTGCCTCTGATCACCACAAGTATAACAAGCCTTCAGTTGCTGAGGCTGCTGACCCTAAAACTGACCCTGACGACCTGAGTAACCACCATGAAAACTCTGAATCGGCGGTGCACTGATAGGAGCTGATAGTGCACTGTAGGGCAACTAATCAGAATACTGCATATGAGAACCACGACCACCTGGAGCACTGCGAGAAACCTGAAGTGCCGAATGAAATGGCCTAGGAGGATGGCCTCTACCAAAAGAATCCCCGCCTCCAGATGAGGCACCACTGAACCTGCCAAAATGACGGGGTCTCTTGTCTGACCCTTGACCACCCCCCTACAACAGAACTATCTCAACTCGTCTGGCCACATTGGCTGCATCCTGGAAAGAAATCTCACTCCCTGTCTTCTTGGCCATCTGCAATCTGATCGGCTGAGCTAGTCCCTAAATAAATCTCCTCACCTTCTCTCGCTCGGTAGGAAGTATCATAATAGCATGTCGGGCCAAGGTAACAAATCTGGTCTCATACTGAGTGACGGTCATAGAGCCCTGCTGGAGACGCTCAAATTGCCTTCGAAGATCCTCTCACTGAGTGATAGGAAGAAACTTCTCCAGAAATAGCTGAGTGAACTGGGCTCAAGTCAAGGCTGGTGATCTAGGTGGTCTAGCCAAACAATAATCTCTCCACCAAGTCTTGGCGGGACCTGACAGATGAAAAGTAGCAAAGTCGACCCCATTGGTCTCTACTATCCCTATGTTCCGTAGAACCTCATGGTAGCTATACAAATAGTCCTGGGGATTGTCTAAAGATGCACCGCTATAAGTAGTAGTGAAAAGCTTGGTGAACCTGTCCAACCTCCACAAAGCATCAGTAGACATAGCTGCTCCATTACCGGTCTGGGCCACAATACTCGACTGAACTACCCCGTCTGGCTGAGCTACTGGAGTCTGAAACTAAGAAGCCAACTTCTCCGAAGTGCGAGTAGCGGGAGTCTGGGATCCTCCTCCAGCCTGAGAGATGGCTGGTGCTGGAGGAAACAAACCTGCCTGAAGGACACTCTCCATGAGGCCCACTAGACGGACCAGAGCATCCTGGAGTACTGGGGTTGCAATGAACCCCTCGGGAACCTGAGCTGGCCCAACCAGGTCTATCTGGGAAGGAACCTCATCAGCAAACTCTACCTGAGGCTCCGCCATTGGGGCTGCTGCTCTGGGCTGAGCTCTGCCCCTGCCTCAGCCTCTAGCACGGCCTCGGCCTCTAGCACGGCCTCGGCCTCGTCCCCAGCCCCTTGTAGGAGCTGCAACTGGAGACTGGGGCTGCTGATCACTGGATGAAGAAGCACATGTTCTCGCCATCTGCGAGAGAATATAGTAGAAATTCAGTTAGTTTTGAGACATCAAATCGCACGATAGAGAAGAATAGATGTGAAGTCATTCCTAAACTCTGTAGCCTCTAGTGGATAAGCACAGACGTCTCTGTACCAATCCCTCAGACTATACTAAGCGTGTCCGTGAATTGTGAGACCTAAGTAACCTAGTGCTCTGATACCAACTTGTCATGACCCGAATTTCTCATAGTCGGGGCCGTGATTGCGCCTAACATTGAACCCACTAGGCAAGCCAACATTTATGATTAACTACCTTATTTATTTATCTTTAACAGTTTTACCAGATTTTATAATAAAACCACAGAATACAAAATACGATATGATGTGATTTAACAGCTTAATATGATACTAATACAAAATCCTGATCCAAAGTACTCCCAGAACATATGTCACAATCTCACGGACTGTCTATGCATAGTACAAATAGAAGTCTGAACAAAATACAAATACACATATGTCTTAGAAGTAAATAAGAACAGAATAGAAATGAAATAGGAGGGGACGCCAAGGCCTGTGGACTTCTGCAGAACTACCTCGAAATCTCCGCTGGACTGAAGGCAGCAACCATGATCTAAGGTCCGAAGAGTCCAGTACCAGGATCTGCACAAAAGTGCAGAGTGTAGCATCAGTACAACCGACCCTATGTACTGAGTAAGTGCCGAGCCTAAACTTGGCGAAGTAGTGACGAGGCTAGGACACAACAACCAATATCAACCTGTGCAGTTTAACAGTATACGGAGAAAATAATAACAACGAGAAATAAGCAACTGAGCATAAAGGAAAGGGGAACATGCTGAGGGGAGGAAATATATAATAATGGAAATAACGAGATAGAGCACAAATTAGGTATCAATTTAAGCAACATAAATAGTAATACAAAAACAAGTGCACAACATCACCCTTCAAGCTTTTGCTCTCATCCTCACCATCAAAATCAATATATTCAACACGTCATCACCCTTCATGATTTTACTTCACATAATCATGGCAGGACATTATCCTTCGTGCATTATCACTCATATCATGGCATGACATCGCCCTTCGTGCTTTTACAATCACATTATCGGCACGACATCACCCTTCGTGCATTAACATTCACTCAAAATCTCATGCACGACGTCACCCTTCGTGATTTCACACTCTTCCTCACCCAAACACATCAAATGACAGAAATCCAACAAGGAAAATAATTGAGTAAACAAAAATAAAACCATAACGTCCCGGTAGGGGAGCCAACAGTGGAATCAGTACCATCCCGGAAAGGGAAATAGCTATAACCAATCTCACTTAGTACATAACTTCACATAGAAATCTTCAACTAAAACCAATACTCAACATTGTTCGATATCCAGGAATTTCTACCAACATGAATAGCTATAAAGTTAAACTCAAGTACTACTTAACGAAAAACCACATAAATCACAATATTCGACTCACGGGTATGCGTGACACCAACGTATAGGTACTGGCCACCTCACCTATACGTTGAATATGATACTTACACATAGCAATAGGACACAACACCTATTCCCTCAAGCTAAGGTTAAGCCAAACACTTACCTCAAATTCCACGACCAACTCAAGCCTCAATTACCCCTTTCCCCATAGAATTCGCCTCCAATTCAATTGTATCTAGACATAATTAGCTTAATAATATCAATAAATGCTAAGTAATTCAACCCCAATGCTTAATTACGAGTTTTCTATCATTCTTCCTAAAAAGTCAAAAATCAACCCCGGGACCGCTTGGTCAAAACACGAGGTTTGGACCAAAACCCAATCACCCATTCACCCACGAGCCCGAATATGTAATTAGTTTTGAAATCCGACCTCAAACTAGGTATAAATTTCAATTATTCAAAAATCCCTAACTCTACCCAAATCCCCAATTTTCTACCCTTAAAACCCTATGATTCTTGATAATAATTGATGAAAAACATTAGGAAGTTGAAGTAAATTAGTTAGTGGACACTTATCTATGATTTGGGAAGAAAATCTCTTGAGAAAATCGCTCTTGATCTTCTATTTTTGTGAGGAAGTGAAAAAGAATTCGGCTGAAGATCTAATTTAAAACACACTGCCCGACCCTAGCGCAGGTGAGGAAAACATTTGCACCTGCGGAAATGGACAAGGACACTGAGGGCCGCACCTGCGGAGGTGTATCCGTTTCTGTTGAATTATTGTCGCACATGCGGAAAGGGGGCAGGTTGGGCTGGACCGCACCTACGGCTGAAGGTCCGCATCTGCGGGCTCGCACCTACGGCACGAGGCTCACAGGTGCGGGCACACCAGAACTGGTGCACCAGCAGTGATTTTCCAATTCTAAACACCCCGGAACATACCCGAAACTCACCCGAGCCCTCGGTGCTCCAAACTAAACATGCACACAACCTTAAAAACATCCTAAGGACTTACTCGTGTGATCAAATCGCCAAAATAACATCTTAAACAATGAATTTAGCATAGAATTCAAAGAGAAATCTCAAAACTTTCAAAGTTCCAAATTTCACAGCTACGGGTCCGAATCACGTCAAATGACCTCCGCTTCTTACTAAATTTTATAGGCATCACTCAAATACTATATTTAACATGTACTAGGCTCCAGAACAAATATACGAGCCTGATACCATCCATTTCAGATATAATCAAATTTCCAAAGACTCTTATAATTTCAGTAAAACAATTTCTTTCAAAAATATATTTCTTGGTCTCGGGACCTCGAAATTCAATTTCGTGAACACGCCCAAGTCCCATATTTTCCTATAGACCCCCTAGAACCGTCAAATAACGGGTCCGAGTCTGAGTCCATTTACCCAAAATGTTGACCGAAGTCAACTTAAATTCAATATTAAAGGAAAAATTAGCATTTTTCTCAGTTTTTCACATAAAAGCCTCCCGGATATACGCCCGGGCTGTGTACGCAAAATGAGGTGAGATAAAAAGAGGTTTTCAAGGCCTCACAACACATTATTTACTTATAAAATGAGAGATGACTTTTTGGGTCATCACAGTTATTGGGGCTTCATCTCTTGTCCGGTTGTAAACGCTTTGCGTGTTGTCGAGATTTGTGAGAGGACAGGGGTTAGTGATACCAATATTTTTGGGGGAATAGCTCAATTGTATTGGGCTAAAATCTTAGAAAGATCCTTGGATGTGAATGAACAAGTGCGTCAGTCTGCTCTTAAGGTAATTCCCTAATTTTTCATATTTCTTTTCCTGTAAAAGCTGATTCATTAAGCCGCTCGTATGTATTTAACTCACTCCCACTTATAGGACATTTTTTCTAAGAGCTGGTTTGTTCACTGCTAGTGTTACATTTCCCTATATCAATCCTCAGTATTTTGGAAATTCTATGTAATGCTATTTTCTGAAGCATGGAGCAGTTATTCTCAATGTTATATATAGATCTTTTCACCTATTCAAATTATGGGGTAGATTCCTATTCTAATCTACCTTTGAATTTGTTCAAACAGATTATGGACGTTGTATTGCGTCAAGGTCTTGTCCATCCTATTACTTGTATTCCCTTTTTATAGCGCTTGAAATATATCCTCAGGAGGTGAACTCAAAGCTGGCTCATCATTTGTTGATGAACATGAATGAGAAGTACACTCTTTGTATTGCTCGAATATAGAACTATTCTGGATACAATGGGTTTATGTTAATTGTTGAATTTCTCCTTTTCAGGTATCCATCCTTCTTTGAGAGTCTTCTTGGTGATGGTCTACAAAAGTCATTTATGTTCATACAAGCCATGAATAAAGGTGGTTCTCAAAGTTTAAATGCTTAGTCTAAAGCTCCAGGTATCATGTCAGGAAAGTCGGACCTTGGCTCATTTGATCATGCAAAGCATGGCGTGTCTAGAATCTATAAGCTCATCCATGGAAATCGTCTTTCAAGGAACAAATTTATAGCCTCAGTTGTGCGCAAATTTGATACACCAAGCTTGAGTGATTCAACAGTCTCGTTTTTGATGTATGCACCAATCTGGATTACTGATCCTAACTTTGGTTACCCTTCCCATATTTATTTTGTTTGCATTAATCTGGACTACTGATCCTGAATTTATTTTTCCTCTCTTCCATATTTTGCACTGAAATTCTTGCGTCACTTCCATTCACATCGCCTGATGAGTCCTTTTATTTGATCTATTCTATAAATCGGATTTTTAACGACCCGACCGGTTGTTTTGAGAATTTAAGCTCCGTTCAGTGGCACAAGGTCTTGAACAACTTCACATTGTGTATATCAACCTGCGTGCATGGTTGAATTTAGTTACCGGATGATTCGAAGTCGAATTGGAAGAAGGACTGTTGTTTCGGAAGCTTAAGCGGTGGAATTTGACCATAATTTTGACTTTTTATATAAACGTCTCCGGAATAAGTTTTGGATAATGTCAAAAGCTTTGTAAGGTGATTTTGAGCTTAGGCGTGCATCCATATTTGGACCTGGAGGTCCGTGGAGTAATTTGAGGCAATTCGGCAAAAGTTGGAAAAATTTGAAGTTTGGAAAATGGAGTAGTTTATCCACAGTTGACGTTTTGGGATATCGAGGTCGAAATGCGATTCTGAGAGTTGGAGCAGCTCCGTTATGTGAATTGGGACTTGTCTGCAAAGTTGGCGTTATTCCGGGTTGAATTAATAGGTTTCGACACAAGTTTAAAAGTTTGAAGATTTGGAATTCGATTATTGGTGCGATTCGTATTTTCATCGTGTCTTGATGTGATTTGAGACCTTGAGCGAGTCTGTGTGAGGTTATATGACTTGTTTGTGTTTTTAGACGGGGTCCCGGGGATCTCGGGTGTGTTTCGGGAGGTCTACGGATCAATTCCTCCTATTTTTTAACTACTATTTTTTTTTCTTCTGGTGTTCTCCTTCGCGATCGCGAACAACCTTTCGTGTTCGCAATGTGTTGTTTCCAACTACCTAGAAATCCTTCTTTGTGTTCGCATCAAGTACCAAGTGTTCGCGTAAGGTAATGCCTTTTTGTTCAACGTGTTCGCGCGTCTCCTCACGCGATTGCATAATACTGCCTACCCCCTTATACACGATCACATACGTCCTTCCACGATCGCGTAGCTTATTCTTTTGGCAGAAGCTATTTTCCTCCTACGCGATCGCATCCCTTCTCTCGTGATCGCGATGCACAAATGCCTAGATAGGCAGAATATATTCCAAAATCGAGGGTTAGACCATTGTATTCATATCTTGACTTGTGGAGTTCGGTTTTGAGCGATTCTTTGAGGGTTTTTCACACAAATCGATTGGGCAAGTGTTCTTCACCTAAAATCTAATATATTACATGATTTAGTGTTTGTTTTGATCATTTAAATTGTGTTTTTGGTTGGGGAAAGTGTTGGTTTTTTAAGAAAATTTCTAAAATTAAAAACCATGATTTTGAGGGACGAAATGGTATCGGAAATTAGTAATTTTTGTATGGTTAAACTCGTATTGGAATGGTTATTCAGATTTTGTAAAATTTGTCGGGTTCCGAGGTGCGGGCCCGGGGGTCAACTTTTGGACCGATTTTTAGAATATGTAAAAGATTGAAGCTTTATTATCCAGAATTGTTCCTTATAAGTTTTATGTGTGTTTTGAAGTTGTTCTAGTTGGTTTGGAGTCGTCCGGAGGCCTTTTCATGGAGAAGTCCATTTTAGAGTACCGAGTTGTCGTCCTGGAGGTAAGTATCTTGCCTAACCTTGTGTGGGGGAATTACCCCTTAGGATTTGAGTCTTCTATGTGATTGTAGTCCGTGTACACGAGGTGACAAGTGTGTGCTCGAACTTATTTGTATAAGGTTGACCTTTTAGGGTTCTTAGGTTCTTATATTCACCTTGTATGAAGTTGTTCTTGATACGCTTGGGTCCTTATTTGCTAGTTTCCCCTCTGCATGTTTTGATTAGAGCTAATTGCTTTAGGATCCACCCTTACTCCCTACTTGACTCAGATTTGACTTAACCAAAGGTTTGCCTCTTTATCATCGTGCTATATTTTCATAAGCTACCTATAATTAATTGAATTGTTGAATATCCCTCATAATTGCTCAACCTCATAAGGGGTTTAGATAACTTATATCTTAGTCGATTTGTCCTTACTTGGAATTATTTGACTTGTGTTGTCTTCTCATTGTTGACTTGAATTAGTGGATTTGTTGCTTGTCTTGTTTTTCCCTGGTCAAGCTGTTCTCTTTACACTTAGTATTCTTTACCGTGATTATTCCTGGTGAACGATTTTCTACTGCTTCTTTGTGAATGGAAATTCTTGTATTTATTTGTTCTCCGTACCTTGTGTCACTGTCATGATTGTTTTGTATTTGATGTGGTGAATTACGAGTTTTATGCCGTACTATAATTGTTGTCTTTGGTTTTTGCACTGCATATTTAAATTGGGGACTACAGACGTATTCTGAGAGATCTCCCTGCACTGCATATTTAAATTGGGGACTACTGACGTATTCTGGGAGATCCCCCCTACACTGTGCATTTAAATTGGGTACTATGGATGTATTCTGGGAGATCCGCCTGTACTACATATTTACTTTGGGACTACGCACGTATTCCGGGAGATCCCCCAACACTGCATATTATTTTGGGACTACAGACGTATTCCAGGAGATCCTCTGTATTGTGTGATGAATTCGGAACTACGAGACGGGATCCCGATAGATTTTATCAAGGGAATTATGTTTGAAAGACAATTATTTGGAAAGTCCAATTTGAAAAAAAAAACAACTATCTTAAATAAAACTATGTTTAAGGGATCCCTTTGGAAGAGAATATTTGAAAAATGTTCATTTTAAATAAAACTATGTTGAAGGATATCCCTTTGGAAAAGAATATTTGGAAAAATGTTTATATTGAAGAAAACTATGTTTAAAGGACACTTTCTTTGGAAAATTATATTTGAAAAGCATTTATCCTGAAGAAAACTATGTTTGAGAGACATCTCTTGGGAAAAATTATATTTCAAAAGAATTTTCCCCTTTAAAAAGGATGTTACCTTAAAGCTTTCAATATAGAAACTTGGGGGTGAAAATTTATACTCGAAGATTTTGTCCATTTTAATGGTATTTGTGGCTAAGGCCTGGTGTGGAGACTAATGCAGTGTTGAGTTACTACTTGTTCTTTTTGTGTTGTGATTCCTGACTTGGGCTGTATTCCCGTCCATCCTTCTGTGTATTATTATGGTGTTTCGTCGTAAATTTCCGTATTTCCTTCCACATTGTAGTTGTCATGTTGTTAACTATATTGTGTAGTCATTAGATAGGTGTCATTACCTGTCATTCATATATTTATGCCTGTCAATTTATTAGACCAGTGGGTGTCTTGACTAGTCCTTGTCACTACTTCACTGAGGTTAGTCTTGATACTTACTGGGCACCGCTGTGGTGTGCTTTTTTTTTTTTGGAAAATCCATTAGGCTAGGAGCCTAGGGCTAGTTTTATTAATAATAAAAAGCAAAAAAAGAACCACATAGGAGTAGTAAAAATAAGGGGGACAATAGCACCAATAGTGTCGCCTCTATGCCTTGGCTATATAATCACTCCTCTGCGCCTCACCATGCCCTATATGGAAGCCTCATGTAGAGGATCATGGTGTAGCTTCCGGCAAAGTCTCATGAGGGCATATAATCTCATAGCCGCTTGGGTATTTTCCAAAAGGCATATGGCCTGGGCATACACTATTGGGTTAAACCTTACCTTACTAATCCTATCGAGGCATAAAATAGCCTCACCTACTAACATGCGTGTAAAAAGAAAGAACTAGCTAGAACTAGGTACTGTATGATCATCACAGAGTTTATAACATACTCTGTGATGACATTACATAAAATTATGCTAATGTGATGGTAGAATAAACATATGTAGAAATAACAATGATGCTCAGTCTTCTCTAATTTTGTGTAGTCTTCAACTTGTATTCGTTTGTCTTCCTCCTCAACCTTCTTCAAAATATCTTCAAACTTCATGATTTCTTTTTTGAACGATTGGACTTTTTTGACGTAGTTGGAAAAACCTGCTTTTGTTTGGCAACTCTCATTGGGAGTCGCCTTACGTTTGCATCTTCACTCATCCTACCATCCCAACTTTTTTCTCTTTTATGTGTCTTTTTTCTTTTGCCGCTATGCATAGGTGATAGATCCCCTTTTCTTGCTGCCTCTACCTGGCATTGATTTAAATTGTCTTCTTCCTCGCCCTCTTCATATGTATCTCTGCCCACAATCACTGGTTTTGGCAAGTCTTGAGGATGTTCTTGAGTTACCAAAGCATTCCCATCCTGTTTACTAACCAACGCTACCTTGTTTCGTTGTTGTGTTATACCTTGCACTTTGTCCTTACTTTTACTCACTCGACCAGAGCTTAAAGTAGTAATACTTGTAGATTTAACAGGAGTTGGACTTACCAGTGCATCCAAGAGTTGCCTCTCCTCTAGTGAAATACTTGGAGTGATTGTCACAATTTGCTGCTGCCCAGTTTTTGCTGTTACTGTTGCTGCTCGACCATCATTTACACTTTCTGTATTTTTTGTACTTAATTGTTGCTGCACTGCCTCCATACATGGACTGGTTGGATCACTTAGCTGCTGCCCAGCTCTTAACGTTATTGTCTTTCCTTCACCAGTGAGAATAGCATCTGGACCAAGCTGATTTGTAAAAGTTGCTGCAGTTTGATTCAATCTTCCTGTAGGTGAGTTTCTAGGGATAAATACTGGCGCATGGATGTTTAAATTGCTCTTGGGACTCACTGTTGTTGCCCCAACATTTTTTGTCATTGCTGGAGCTTCAAGATCTTCACCTGCACTGTCCAAAGCAGTCTCATGATCAGCTTCTTCAGACGAGTACCCATCAAAACCATCTCCCCAGTCCTCGTCATCATCCTCTTCACGTTGTTCAGCCCAAAACTTAGATTTAATAGCCATCCCTCTCACGTTAGTTTGGATAACATCGTTGTTATTTCCTGTGGGAATCATCATCTGCCCAGATTCACCACCATGCTCACCAAATGATTTTAGCGATTGAGAAGGGACATCCTGCACCGATGTGTTCAAAGTGACCAGTGGTTGCTTGATCATAGGATTTGCACTCATCATCATTGCAATTTGAGTGTCCTTGATGATTTTCACTACTTGAGGACTAGAAAAATGCATCTTATGATTGCGATCTTCCTTGACTACATCTTCTAAGTCAGTAATCGTGTCATTGCGTCGAACAACCAAGTCTAAATTACCACTGTCTTGTTTTCGTTTGCTACTTCTGGAAACTGGAAAAGATTTCTGCTGCTCATGATGAACCTGCTGTTTTTCATTACCAACATCTTCCAGAACTTGTTCGTTCATCAAAGCATCAAACGAGTTAGAAACAGTAACATTTTTTGCTGCGCTAGTCTGAGTTTTGTGAGCTGAAACATTGTGTTTGCTATGTGCATACTGTGTACGATTTACCACCGCCCAATCTCTTATTTTTGACCGATCCCAAACTTGAAGATCAACCATTGTACCTGATGACTTTTCAATTAAATCAGCACGTGCAGTAGTAGGTTTAACCCCAGTAACAGCTCGATCACCGCTTGCAATCAATGCAGCAGCAGCCTCCAAATTTGAACATTCAGCAGATCCATGATCTCCAGCTAGTGCATCAGTAGATTTTAAAAGCCATGTAACAACATGTTTATCTCCATCTGATGCTTTATTAATCGTCTTTGAACATGTATCAACTGCACCCTCCAAAGCTTCAGTAGCTACATGTTCTTGCACCTGATTATTCACATCTTTAGCATTAAAGTCAACTAGTTTTTTAGGTGATTCATCAGTTGCATCAGAAGGACGACGATCCAGCTTATCATAAGCTTGCACAATTGGATTCAAAGCATTGAAAATACGCGCTAAGGCTGTACTAGCAGGAACATCACGTGTAGGTTTTGGTGGACCCTTATCGATCTTTGCGGCATCATTAGCGTAAATTGCAACATGTGATGTCTTAACTGAATTTGCAGCATACTCATGAGCCCCCTGATGTGATTTTGAAACCCGTGTAGCATCTGTATGATTAATCTGCTCACCAACCCTTCCTTCACCTTCTTTCAAAGCCCTCTTATCATTCAAAACATCACCACAATCAAAGGCACCAGCTGGAACAGAATGCACAACACCAACAGTCCCAGTTAAACTAGGATTAGAATTGTCCTTCTCCTTTGTTGAGCCTACCTCCAATACGTGTGAAACCCTGCCTGTTCCAACATCAACCAAGCTCCCTGTAGATTTAGCAATCTCCAACTTTTGTTGTTTCTTTGAATTCAAAAAATCCCTCGCATCACCTCGTAATTTTTCAACAGGTTGAACGTCTTCGTCGACCTCGTCATTAACATGTTGGGCTGCTGCGAATGTTTTTCTTTGTAACAGACGACAGTCTATCTCCTCGTGGCCTTAGCGCTTACAATTGTAACAGTATGATGGCAGATTATCATACATAATTTCCTGGAACTCCTCTGTAATCTTACTAGTTATGGCATCGACATGTTGAAGTCTCACCTTTTCAGGCAATTTTTCAATTAAATCTACGATCAATTTCACTCTAGCTGTGCTTGGACGAGATCTTACTTGTGTTGCCTTATCAATTGCTATAGGTTTACCCACAACAGTTGCAATAGACAGTAAAGCCTTACGTGCAAACAGTTCAGGCGACAAATTCGGCAAGGAAATCCAAACAGCAGCCTTAGAGGTTTCTTCCTTAGGATTATAACCAACACTCCATGGAAAAACTCTATATTGATGAAGTTTTCCATTGTGTTGAAAGTAATTCACTGCTCTTGCTAAACAACAGACAAAATCTTCATATTGATCGCAACGAATTAAAATTTGTCGCTGGGCCAATGAACCTATCAAGCAATTACCTTTGATACCAATCGTTTTCGGCAGAATATTCCTCAAAACTTGCAAATCTGGTGCACCTGTGGACAGTTTAATCACCACTGCCTGGTGTAATCCTTCTTCCTTTGCGAAATCTTCACGCTCGTCCATTGAAAACTGTATCGTAGGCACTCCATGAATATATTCAATGGGCTTCAATTTCGTTTTTGTAAAATTTGCGGCAGATTGGTTTGGATTCAACCTTGCTGCATATAGCTGTTTTGGATTGTTGTTTGTTGTTGTATCGTTAGCTTTTTGGTTCACCTCTCCCACAGCCAAAGGCTGGGGAGAGATTGCAGCAGCCATGGCTGCCCAATCTCAAGCAACACGCCAAAACCTAGAGAGAGAAAGAAGAGAGAAGGGAGAGCGTTTTTTTGGAATTCCGCTGTGGTGTGCTCATTCTACACTTCTGCACATTTTTGTGCAGATCCAGGTATTTATCGTTAGTAGCTGTGCGGATTCTTGCTGAGGAGACTCAAGGTAAACCTGTCGTCGCGTTTGTAGGCTTCAGAGTCACCTTCCTATTCTGTATTTACACTATTTTTTTTACTTACTTCCAAACAGTTGTATTTAGAAGTTGTAGTAAACTTTATAGATCTTATGACTCGTACTACCGGGTTTTGGGAATATGAGTTGTATAAGAATTATTCATTTCAGAAGAATACTAGATTTTTATTTATTATTGTTGCTATTCCATGAATTTTAGGCTTACCTAGTCCTTAAGACTAGGTGCCTTTATGATACCCAACGGAGGGAAATTTGGGCTGTGACAAGTTGGTATCAGAGCTCTAGGTTCATAGGTGCTACCATTCATATGCGAGTTTAGTAGAGGCTTGGAGATCGGTGCGGAGACGTCTGTACTTATCTTCTAGAGGCTACGGAACTATTAGGACAATTCCACTTTTCTTCATTCCTATCGTGCGAATTCATTGATCTCGAAGTTTGAAATTTTCATTCCATTCTCTCAGTGATGGTGAGAACACGAGATGCGGTTTTTGATGACGTTACCTCTGGAAGATGTCGCTAGGGGCAGAGGCAGAGGTCGACAGGGAGCTCGTGCCGCAGTTAGGACACCTACCAGAGCAGCCGTTGAGAAGCAGACAGTAGTTCCAGCTGAGGGGCAGGCACCTGAGGCGCCTGTTGTTACACTCGGACTACAGGAGACTTTAGCACAGTTCCGAAGCATGTTTGGTACATTGGCTCAGGCGGGGTTGGTTTAGGTTGCACCAGTTACTTCACCGACTAGGGGAGGAGCCCATACTCCCACCGTTCACACTCCAGAGCAACGAGTTCACGTTGGTCAGGTTCCAGGTGTCATGGTGACACAACCTGTGGTTCCAGTTCAGCTCATGGTCAGAGCAGCAGCATCCGAGGGAGAGCAACTTAGATTTGCAAGGTTCAAGAGATATAACCCTCCTACTTTCGGTGGATTGGTTTCAGAGAGTGCACAGGGTTTTCTGGAAGAGTTCCATAGCATCCTCCGCATTTTGGATATTGTTGAGACGAGTGGGGTTGCTTTTTTTTTTTCCTATTCCAGCTTCAAAGAAAGGCTTATTAGTGGTGGCAGGCATATGAGTTCTGTAGCCCGACCGAGTCTGCTTCACTTACATAGGGAGGGTCAGTTTTCAGAGATGTTCTTGAGAGAGTTTGTACCTCAGTCCCTTCGGGATTCATGACGCACGGAGTTTGAGTAGTTGTGCCAGGGCACTATGTCAGTATTAGAGTATCCCATCAGATTCAGTGATTTGGCCAGGCATGCACCTGCCTTAGTTACTGCAGTTAGAGGGCGAGTCCGTAGATTCATTAAAGGGCTCAGGCATGATATTCGGTATAGCATGGCTCGAGAGTTAGAGTCATATATTTCATTTCAGCAGGTGGTAGGGATCACTCGCCGGTTAGAGGGCATGTGGGACCGGGAGCGAGATGACAGATGAGATCAGGAGAGAGAGTCCAGGGAGGCGAGGAGGCCTCGTATACCAGAGAGATCTGCTGGTCCTTATTTTGGAGGCAGGGTGCATCACGGTAGAGGTTTGTGGTTCAGCCAGTTCAGTTTGCATTACCGGCTTCGCATGGGGTTTCAGGTACTCGTGGGTCTTAGAGTACTCATATTGCATAGTTTCCATAGCCATGACAGCAGAGAGATTGTTTTGAGTGCGGAGATACTAGTCACAGGGTGAGAGACTGTCCCAGGCTCCAGGCAGATGTGTTACAGCAGGGCATTCAGGTGGGTAGAGGGCGCTCAAGAGGGGGAGGCCCAACCCGTTGATGTGTTTTGTATAGTAGGCTAGAGGCCGTTGTGCCAGATGTTATCGTACATGTATGTTTTGATTTGTTACAGAGGGGCACCATTGTATTTCCTATAGCTCTGCTGGCCGGGACGAGTTCCCTCATTTGTTGCTTCATTTATGAGTGAGTTTCATGTTGCACTCTATTTCATGTTTTCCCCTGTTGGGAGATTCTATGAGTGGTAGCCCGTGTATATCGTTGTTTCTATTCATTATTGAGAATTTTGAGACTGGTAGTAAATTCATCTTGTCCAGTACGAGAGGCTTGATGTGATTCCTGAGTATAGTTGTTCGAGCTGTGATTTTTTATGCTCCACCGGTGTGGGAGCCAACACGTGTTATAATTTTGTTAAAGGAAGTGATCAAGTGAAAAGTTCCAGTTGGTGGGATATATATCCTATTCGTGATTTATAGTTGAGGGCGAGACCCTCGTGATTTCATGTGATTTGAAGTGTTCGAATCGGGCTGTGTACCGTGATAGAAGTTATACCAGGATGGGATCCTTGTGATTTGTTCATGTGGTTTAATTCTTTTCTTTTTATATTGTTTTGTAGGTTACCTTTGATAGAGAGTTGTGCCTGTCGGGCTTGTTTGATAGTTTCCTTATGTGTTCCTCTTTTCATATTCAGTCATTTTCGTTTTGTGCTCCTTGAGTTTATCTTGCAGGGTGTGTGCCCGGTGGTATTAGTTGTGGCTGGGTGATTCGGGTGTCAAAGTATGAGGTCCTCGTGTTTCTTGCATTATTATCAGCGTGATGGAGGTTTTAAACAGAGTTCTATCGGATATGAGGCTAATTGCTAGTGATGGATTGATTTCGGGCAGCTATTGTGATCAAGAGTGTTATTAAGGGCCTATATGTGGTGTGTTATGTTGTGTGGTTGTACCTTGTGGGTGTAGGCATGATTTGATGTAGCTGGTTGAGACTGATACCAGATATGGATTTAGAATCGGGTCTTTGGAAATGAAGGGAAGGTGAGAATTTGGGGTCTGAGGTTTATCGGTGTTGGTAGAAAGGCTAAATCGCAGTTGTTATGGTGTCATCAGGCTTATGAAGATTTGGGTGTATGTTGGAAGTGTGCATTCAGTACATTGAAGTCGTCGAGGCGATTCTTGGCACGTTCGAGGACGAACGTTTGGTTTAAGAGGGAGAAAATATAACGACCCGACCGGTTGTTTTGAGAATTTAAGCTCCATTTGGTGGCACAAGGTCTTGAACAGCTTCACATTGTGTATATCAACCTGCGTGCATGGTGGGTTTAGTTACCAGATGATTCAGAGTCGAATTAGAAGAAGGACTGCTGTTTCGGAAGCTTAAGCGGTAGAATTTGATTAGAATTTTGACTTTTATGTAAACGGCTCTAGAATAAGTTTTGGATAATGTCAACAGCTTCATATGGTGATTTGAGCTTAGGCGTGCGTCTGGATTTTGACCTGGAGGTCTGTGGAGTAATTTGAGGCAATTCGACGANAAAGCTAAAAAGAACCACATAGGAAGAGTACAAATAAGGGGGACAATAGCACCAGTAATGTTGCCTCTATGCCTTGGCTACATAATCACTCCTCTGCGCCTCACAATGCCCTTATGGCAGCCTCATGTAGAGGAATCATGGTGTAGATGCCGGCAAAGTCTCACGAGGGCATATAATCTCATAGCCATTTGGATATCTTTCCAAAGGCATAGGGCTAGAGCAACACAAACTGGGCTAAACCTTACCTTACTAATCCTATTGAGGACCATAGTTGAATTTTTGAGTTATCGGGGTCGGAATGCGATTCCGAGAGTTGGAGCAGCTCCATTATGTGAATTGGGACTTGTCTGTAAAATTTGGCGTTATTCCGGGTTGAATTGATAGGTTTCGCCACGAGTTTAGAAGTTTGAAAATTTGAAAGTTCCTAAGTTTGATTATTGGTGCGTTTCATAGTTTCATCGTGTCTTGATGTGATTTTAGACCTTGAGCGAGTCCGTGTGAGGTTATATGACTTGTTTGTGTGTTTAGACGGGGTCCCAGGGGTCTCAGGTGTGTTCCGGGAGGGCTACAGATCAATTCCTCCTATTTTTGAACTGTTGTTTTTCTGCTTCTGGTGTTCTCCTTTGCGATCACGAACAGCCTTTCGCTTTCGCGATGTGTTGTTGCTGACTACCTCGAAATCCTTCTTCGCGTTCGCATCAAGTACCACGCGTTCGCGTAAGGTACTGCCTTTTTGTTCAACGCGTTCGCGCGTCTCCTCACGGGATCACATAACTCTGCCTACCCCCTTATACGCGACCGCATACGCCCTTCCACGATCGCGTAGCTCATTCTTTTGGCAGAAGCTATTTTCCTTCTACGCGATCGCATCCCTTCTCTCACGATCGCGATGCACAAATGCCTGGGCAGGCAGAATATGTTCCAAAATCGAGGGTTAGACCATTGTATTCATATCTTGACTTGTGGAGTTCGATTTTGAGAGATTCTTTGAGGGTTTTTAACACAAATCGATTGGGAAAGTTTTCTTCACCTAGAATCTAACATATTCCATGATTTAGTCTTTGTTTTTATCATTTAAATTGTGTTTTTGGTTGGGGAAAATGTTGGTTATTGAAGAAAATTTCTAAAATGAAAAACCATGATTTTGAAGGACGAAATGGTATCAGAAATTAGTAATTTTTGTATGGTTAAACTCATATTGGAATGGGTATATGGATTTTGTAAAATTTTTCGGGTTCCGAGGTGCGGGCTCGGGGGTCAATTTTTGGACTGATTTTTAGAATTTGTAAAAGATTGAAGATTTATTATCCGTAATAGATCCTTATAAGTTTTATGTGTGTTTTGAAGTTGTTCTAGTTGGTTTGGAGCCGTCCGGAGGCCCTTTCGCCGAGAATTCCATTTTACAATATCGAGTTGTCGTTCTGGAGGTAAGTATCTTGCCTAAAGTATCTTGCCTAACCTTGTGTGGGGGAATTACCCCTTAGGATTTGAGTCTTCTATGTGATTGTAGTCCGTGTACGCAAGGTGACGAGAGTGTGCTCGTACTTATTTGTAGAAGGTTGACCTTTTAGGGTTCTTAGGTCCTTATATTCACCTTGTATGAAGCTGTCTTGATACACTTGAGTCCTTATTTTCTATTTTCCCCTCTACATTCTTTGATTAGAGCTAATTGCTTTAGGATCCACCCTTACCACCTACTTGACTCTGATTTGACTTAACCAAAGGTTTTATCTCTCTATCATCCTGCTATATTTTCATAAACTACCTATAATTAATTGAATTGTTGAATATCCCTTATAATTTCTCAACCTTATAAGGGGTTTAGATAACTGATATCTTAGTCGAATTGTCCTTACTTGGAATTATTTGACTTGTGTTGTCTTCTCATTGTTGACTTGAATTAGTGGATTTGTTGCTTGTCTTGTTTTTCCCTAGTCAAGTTGTTCTCTTTACACTTAGTATTCTTTACCGTGATTATTCCTTGTGAACGATGTTCTACTGCTTCTTTGTGAATTGAAGTTCTTGTATTGGTTCGTTCGCCGTACCTTGTGTCACTGTCTTGATTGCTTTGTATTTGATGTGGTAATGTACGAGTTTTCTGCCGTACTATAATTGTTGTCTTTGGTTTTTGCATTGCATATTTAAATTTTGGATTACGGACGTATTCTGGGAGAGCCCCCCTGCACTGAATATTTAAATTGGGGACTACAAACATATTCTGGGAGATTCTCCCTGCACTGATTGGGGACTCGAGACATATTCTGGGAGATCCCCCTGTACTGCATATTTACTTTAGGACTACGGACGTATTCCGGGAGACCCCCCAGCACTGCATATTGTTTTGGGACTACGGACGTATTACGGGAGATCCTCTATATTGTTTGATGAATTCAAAACTACGGGACGGGATCCCGGTAGATTTTATCAAGGGAATTATGTTTGAAAGACAATTATTTGGAAAGTCCATTTTGAAAAAAACAACAACTATCTTATATAAAACTATGTTGAAGGATATCCCTTTGGAAGAGAATATTTGAAAAATATTCATGTTAAATAAAACTATGTTGAAGCATATCCCTTTGGAAAAGAATATTTGGAAAAAAAGTTTATATTAAAGAAAACTATGTTTAAAGGACACTTTCTTTGGATAAATATATTTGAAAAGCTTTTATCCTGAAGAAAACTATGTCTGAGAGACATATCTTGGGAAAAATTATATTTCAAAAGGGTTTTCCCCTTTAAAAAGGATGTTACCTTAAAGCTTTCAATATAGAAACTTGCGGGTGAAAATTTATACTCGAAGATTTTGTCCATTTTAATGGTATTTGTGGCTAAGGCCTGGTGTGGAGACTAATGCAGTGTTGAGTTACTACTTGTTCTTTTTGTGTTGTGATTCCGGACTTGGGCTGTGTTCCCGTCCATCCTTCTGTGTATTATTATGGTGTTTCGTCGTAAATTTCCGTATTTCATTCCGCATTGTAGTTGTCATGTTGTTAACTATATTGTGTAGTCATTAGATAGGTGTCATTCCCTGTCATTCCTATATTTATGCCTGTCAATTTATTAGACCAATGGGTGTCTTGACTAGTCCTTGCACTACTTCACTGAGGTTAGTCTTGATACTTATTGGGCACCATTGTGGTGTGCTCATTCTACACTTCTGCATATTTTTTTGCAGATCCAGGTATTGATCGTTAGTAGCTGTGCAGATTCTTGCTGAGAAGACTCAAGATAAACCTATCGTGAAGTTCGCAGGCTTCGGAGTCGCCTTCCTATTCTGTATTTACACTTTTTTTACTTACTTCCAAACAGTTGTATTTAGAAGTTGTAGTAAACTTTATAGAGCTTATGACTCGTACTACCGGGCCATCACGATATTTAATTAAATATCCATGAATATTAGGCTTACCTAGTGCTTAGACTATGTGTCATCACGATACCCAGCAGAGGGAAATTTGGGACGTGACAGAATTATTCAAGTTAGGGCTAGCATAGTGGAGACAAATATTCAATCATCAATGGTAGAATAAATTCGCAAGATAGAGTAAAATAGAAGTGAAATTGTTCCTAACTTCATAGCCTCTGAGAGATAAGTACAGACGTCTCCGTACCGATCCTTCAGACTTTATTAAGCTGTTCATGAATTGTGAGAGTTAAGCAACTTAGTGCTCTGATACTAACTTATCATGACCCAAATTCCCAACCTTAGTGATCGTGATGGCGCCTAACACCACACTTGCTAGGCAAGCCAATGTTAGAATTCGATTAGCTATTTTCCGTTGGATATTTAATTAAATAGAATAAGAGAATTTAAAGTAAATTAAATGTAATGATTTCCAACTAATAACTTCATATATAAGAAATGATAAACGAATAAATAAACCGAGCCACGAACTAAATATATATATAACTCTAAGACTACCCCAGGGTCTGGTATCACAATTCACGAACTTCTAAGAATACTACAAATAATGGGCTGAAAGAAATAATATATTTGTTTTGGGTGAAATAAAACAGTCTCTATAAAACTAGGACAAGACTCAAGGAATCTGTGAACGCTGGCAGATATACCTCGTGTCTCCAAAAGATGATTGACCGCTACTAAAGTCTCTAACGCTGGACGGTACCTGGATATGCACAAACGAGTGTAGAGTGTAGTATCAGTACAACCGACCCATGTACTAAGTAAGTGCCGAGCCTAACCTCGACGAAGTAGTGACAAAGCTATGGTGGGGCATTAACAATATAACCTGTGAACAATATAAAATAAAGCAAGAAGGAAATTCTAAAACAAACAAACAATAACTGTAGCAACAAGTAAAATAACTCAGTCACCTTTTTCAGGTCTCAGCTATAACCAATTCTCACGTAAGGTTCCAAATTTCCAATCTTTGACTTTAAAGTAAGAGTAGTGCAAAATGTGAGAAATAGTAGAGTAAAACAGTAAGCTTTCAAATCCTTATTTTTTTTTTGAAAATCAGTAAAATATAAGTGTCTTCCCTTATTGCTCCTTGTTGCATCGTGCAACCCGCTCCCATCTGTCCACCCTTATTGCTCCTCCCTATATATATATATATATATATATATATATCACCCTTATTGCTCCTGTTGCAGCATGCAACCCGATCCCACCTATCTACCCTTATTACTCCTTGTTGCGGTGTGAAACCTGCTCCCACCAGACATATCATATCACTTTATTTATAAAGAATTTCAAAATTCAGGCCAAGCCTATCATAACATTTTAATCTCAAAAATTATAAAGAAGAAACTATATTTTCTCATAAACTTCACCAATATCATCTCAAAATGAAACCAACAGGAATATGAATATCTCGTAAAACAATGTCAAACCATTCAACCTTTATATACTACAAGGAAACCAAGGAAACAACCTACACTTTCCAAAATAATGGAAACAAGGCTTAACAACAAGTTAACCAAGCCAAGAAGTCATAGAAACATTAATAAGCATAAAACAATTAAGCCATGAATCAAATAAATGGGAAACGGGGAAGGGATCATGCTTAACAGACAATATGGTGCTGCATAGATACTCGTCACCTCACCTATACACCACACACATGAAAATTCACATAGCAATTAAGTTGGGGATTCCTATTCCCTGAAGTCAAGGTTAAATCAAGCACTTACCTCAAATTAGCAGGCCACTCACTGCTCAATTACAACTTTTCCTTTAGAGTATTTCTCTAACCCGCTCGAATCTATCCATAATCAGATTAATACCATCAACGTAGGCTAACAAATCGAATTCCACAATATAAACTACAAAATATGCCAAAAATCCGAAATCGGCCAAAACCCGATCCCCGGGCCCACATCTTGAAATCAGTCAAAAATGGAAGAATCAAAACCCTCGTTCTCTCACGAGTCTAACCATATAAAATTTATCAAAATCGGACTTTGTTTGGTCCCTCAAATCCCTACCTAAAACTCTCCAAAACTCAAGCCCTAACTCCCTCAATTTCACTTCAAAATCATCAATCAAATCCCAAAAATGAAGATGGATTCATGAAACATAACCAAGAATGAGTAAAGAACACTTACCCGAATCCCTATGGTGAAAATAGCCTCCAAAATCTCTCATATCTGAGATCCCCAACTCAAAATATGACCGAATGAACAAACTCTTGTTTTATATATTTTTTTGCCAGCTATTCTTCCTCGTTTCTCATGCCAAACGATCTTGAAACTCGCCTTTTATGTCTCCAATGGGTTCCTTGTGAAATTCTAATCAAGTTAAGATTTTGAATCACCCCTTATTATATTGAAGGAGATATGTAGGTTTTAATATTTGCAAATAGTGCAGATTTTTAAATACGCCGTCAGTGGCAATTTCGTAATTAATCTGAAAAATCTGGCAACCTTAGTAAAATGACCATAAAATCCTCATACGATGTCCAAATTCGATGATTCTTTTTTCTACGGGTCGGTAATGACGATATGGGTCTAATACCTCAACCAAAACAGAAACCAAAGCATATTTGTTTAATATGATATCATTTATGCTTGAAGAAACGACGTCGAAACATAAGAAAAACTAGCACAACACAACCCAAACCTTTCCGAAACTTTCTCGAGACCCTCGAGACCTCAAAAAATAATTCAAATAAGTCATATATCACTACTCAAACTTATCCGAACCTCCAGAACACTCAAGACAACCCCAAAGCACCAAATCAACCCCGGATTCAAGCCTAAGAACTTCTAAACTTCCAAATTCGCTAACGTCGTCAAAACCTACCAAACCACGTCTGAATGACCTCAAATTTTGCACACACATAAAAAATGACACTAAGAATTTACTTCAACTTCCGAAATTCCATTCCGACCCTGATATCTAATTTTCCGCTATCAACCAAAATCGCCAAATTTCTAACTTTCGCGGATTCAACCCTAGAACGAAGTCTTAGTTCATAAAATGACCCCTTGGGTCATCACACAAATTTGATATGAAATTAATATGATAATATAAAAAATTATACGCTTGTCACGACCCATTTTTCCCTCCGAAAGGTATCATGACGGCACCTAGTCTCTACGACTAGGTAAGCCTAAAATTTGCGGAAAATGATAGAATCAATAAAATAAGATAGAAAAGAACTCAAGATATAACCTAGCTGCTCAGCATATACACTTTCACTTCCCAAAACCCGGAATGTCACTATAGTTACATGCTCTGTACTAAATGTAGCTCTATACAATGAAATAGTGGAAAAAAACATAAGTCTTCTATGCCTATACTAGAGTAGAAGGGGACTCGTGGGATTCTACGGACTCGGCAGGATTACCTCGCGGTCTCCTGGCAGCTGCTAGAATGACTCCTAGCCATGATACTGGGTGCTGGTACCTGGATCTGCACATGGGGAAAACATGCACAGGAAAGGGCGTGAGTACTCCACATTCGGTACTCCGTAAGTGCCAAGCCTAACCCCAGTCAAGTAATGACGCGGTCAGCTTGAGGCCCTACTGAGTTTTTAAAACAAGTCAATATACAATTTAAAACAGTGAAATATAGATAAGCAATGATAAACAGGATTAATGGAAACTAGAAGAATTAATAACAGAAAGAGAGCCCTCGGCTCAGCACAACATATATCTCAACAATAAATGTTCAATGCAGTACACGGGGAAAGCTCCCGGATTTCAGTCCATAGTCCCAATTTAAGTATATGCTATGCAGTACAGGGGGAAAGCTCCCGGATCTCCGTCCGTAGTCCCAATTTAAATATGCATTTCAGTATAGGGGGAAAGATCCCGGATCTCGGTTCCCAATTTAAATATGCAAGGTAGAAGTATGTCGGATACAGTTTAATTAAATAGTCCAGGAAAACAACAAGCAAGAATAGAGTAGAGCTACCTAAGCGTGGTGCAACTAGTAGCAAATAAGAGGAAATCAAGTAAGGACAGGTAGGCATGCTTACTCTTAAGCGTACTACTCAGTTAAGACAGAAAATAGTAATATAGGGATGAGAATGAGTGATTTCATGGAAGTAAAAATAGGATTTTAGCAACAATGACCCCTGTACACACTCGTCACCTCACGTACACGGAGTCTACGTAACAAAATAAGTATAAAAATACTTAAGGGGAAGTCCCCAACACAGAATTAGGCAAGCCACTTACCTTGACTGCGCTAATCAATGAAATACCACGCTCTTGCCACGAGTATCTGACTCCGGGTGGCCCAAATCTATTCAAATCGATTGCATGGTATAAATATCACTTCAAGGGAACAAAATAGCTAATTATATTTAAGCTAGTACGCAAAATTAGGAAATTCGCCCAAAAAGTCCCCCGGGACCACGTCTCGAAATCGGGTAAATTTATATTTCCCGAACACCCATTCGCTCATGAACCCATTTGAACAAGAATCAAACAAATCCGACATCTAAATTTCCTTAAATCCTCAGATTTCTACTTGGGGAAATTTCGTCCCAATTTCATGGTTTTTCATCCAATTTCATTGATTAGATTGAGGAAATTGATAGAGATTATTGATATACAAATCGATTAAGGTTAGAAAACGTTACCTATGATTCTCCTCTTCAAATCCCACTGAAAATCGCCAAGCTCCGAGCTCACAATCGATTTTGGAATTATGAATTTCAAACCCTTGGATTTTTGGTATAACCAGCAGAGATGTTTCGCACCTGCGACACTGGGATCGCACCTGCGGTGCCGCACCTGCAGTGCCGCACCTGCGGAAACACAATCGCAGGTGCGGAAACTCATTAAATGACCTGGGGTCGCACCTGCGGATAATCTTCCGCGCCTGCGAGTCAGGACATCCTAAGCTACGTCTACACCTGCGTGCACCCCCTTTGCACCTGTGTGTCCGCACATGCGGAAATACCATCGTAGGTGCAAGACACCAGAACTAGAATGGTTCAGCTGCTCTCAATGTCCCAAACTAACCCGTTGGGCATTCGAAACAACCCCGAGGCCCTCGGGACCTCAATCAAACCTACCAACTGACCCTAATACCTTGTTCAAACTTGGTCGAGCCTTAAAAACACATCTCATAACATAAAAATCATCAATTATGCATAGATTCAAGCCTAAGATCTTATGAAATTTCTAGAATCCACATCCGATGCAGAAACACGTCAAAACTCATCCGAATGACCTCAAATTTTGCACACAGGTCACAAATGACATTACGGGCCTGCTGCCGCTTTCAGAATTCCATTTCGAGTCTGATATCGAAATTTTACCTATCCGCCAAAATCGCCAAAATTCTAACTTTCACTAATTCAAGCCTAAATCCACGACTGACCTCAAAAACACATCCCGAACACGCTCCTAACCCCGAAATCACCCAACGAAGTCGAAAAATTTCTATTCTGTATCCGTCTTCACACAGCTCTAGCTACGACTAGATTTCTCAAGCTAAATTCTGCATTTATGGACTATGTGTCCAAAATCACCCCGAATTTTATCACTCAATGCTCCGACAAGTTCCAATAACATAATTAGACATGGGAGAAGTGGTTAATAGGGGATTGGGGCACTAATTCTTAAAACGACCGACCTGGTCGTTACATCCTCCCCCTCTTAAAAAAATCGTTCGTCCTCGAACGAGTATAGAAACATACCTGAAGCTGTGAAAAGATGAGGGTACTGACTCCGCCTATCCTGCTCGGTCTCCCAAGTCGCCTCCTCGACTGGATGACCCCTCCACTGAACCTTAACGGAGGCAATATTATTTGATATGAGCTTTCTGACCTGCCTGTCCAATATAGCCACATGCTCCTCAACATATGATAGATCCTTGTCCAACTGGACTGAGCTGAAACCCAAGACATGAGTCAGGTCACCGTGATACTTCCGAAGTATGGAGACGTGGAACACCGGATGAACCCCTGCTAGTCTGGGAGGCAGGGCTAGCTCATAAGCAACCTCCCCAACACGTCAACACCTCAAAAGGGCCAATAAATCTCGGACTCAGCTTGCCTTTCTTCCCGAACCTCATGACGCCCTTCATAGGCAATACCTGAAGCAAAACCCGATCACCAGCTATAAATGCCAAGTCACGAACCTTCCGGTCCGCATAGCTCTTCTGCCTGGACTGTGCTGTGCGAAGTCTCTCCTGAATCACCTTCGCCTTGTCCAGGTGATCCTGAACCAAGTCTGTACCCAACAATCGGGCCTCGCCCGACTCAAAGCATCCTATGGGAGACCTGCACCACCTACCATACAAAGCCTCATATGGCGCCATCTGAATGCTGGACTGGTAGCTGTTGTCATAAGCAAACTCTGCAAGGGGCAAGTATCGATCCCATGACCCTCCAAAATATATCACACAGGCACGTAGCATATCCTCGAGAATCTAAATCGTGCACTCGAACTGCCCATCTGTCTGAGGGTGAAAAACTGTACTCAACTCTACCCTGGTGCCTAACTCCTCCTGAACAGCACTCCAGAACCGTGAAGTGAACTGTGTACCTTTGTCTGAAATGATAGATACTAGAATACCGTGGAGGCGAACAATCTCTCTGATATAAATCTCAGCCAACCTCTCAGATGAATATGTAGTCAGCACTGGAATGAAAGGGCTGACTTGGTCAACCGATCCACAATCACCCAAATAACATCATGCTTCCTCAAAGTCTGAGGAAGTCCGACCATAAAGTCCATGATGATCCGCTCCCACTTCCACTCTGGAAGCTCAATCTGCTGAAGTAACTGTAATGACCCGGTATGTCATTACGTAGAACCTGCATTATAATTACTGTATTTTAATTTTCATAGGTTGGTTATTCCATTATTGAGGTTTTAGAGTTGATAGGCTTGAAATCGGAATGGTTAAATGAGAATTCAGGCACTTAGTCCTTAAGAATAGCCTTAAAATGAGAAAAAGTCAACTAAGAGTTGACTTATGGGTAAATGACTCCGGAATAGGGATTTTATAACTTGAATAGCTTCGTTAGATGATTTGGGACTTAGGAGTGTGTCCGGAATAATTTTATGAGGTCCGGTGTAGAATTAGGCTTGAATTGGCGAAAGTTAATTTTTGGCAATTTTCGATCGGCAGTGGAAAATAGGATATCGGGGTCGGAATGGAATTCTGACAATTGGAAAATGTTCGTGATGTCATTTTGTACTTGCCTGCAAAATTTTAGGTCAAATGGAGTTGATTTCGATAGTTTCAGCATCATTGGTGAATTTTAGAAATATCAAAGTTCTTAGGCTTGAATCCGATGTGAATTTGGTATTTTGATGTTAGAGTTGGCGTTTTGAGACTGCAACTAAGTTTGAATGATGTTATGGGATATGTTGTTAATTTTTGGTGGGGTTCCGAGGGGCTCGAGATTGATCTCGGGTGGTTAACGGACCAAATTGGACTCAAAAGCATAACTGGTTTTTATGGTGTTTTGCACAGAGAATTAATCCTATGCGTTCACGGAAGGGGGCCCGCGTTCGCATAGGAGGATATAGGAGCTGGGGGAATTTGTTCTATGCGTTCGCGACCGGGCAGGCGCGAACGCGGAGAAGGAGCAGGCCATTCATCGCGAACGCAGGCTAAAGGGTGCGTTCGCGGAGAGTTAAGGGCAGCAGAGGGACCCATGTCCATTTGACCTGTGCGTTCGCGGTGGGGTTAACCGCGTTCGTGGAGGGTTGACTGGCCTGGGCATCGTGTTCGCACCCAGGTAAGTGCATTTTCATAGAGATAACTGAGTCCTGGGGATTTTGTTCTTCGTGAACGCGTGTAAGAGGCTGCGTTCACACTGAGTATTGACCTGGGGAGTATTTAAATATTTCCTCCGCGACTTAAACCCTCTTTTTCACCATTGTTGTACGGCAAAGAGCTCTTGGGGGAGATTTTGAAGAGGGAAATTCTTGTTCTTCATAGAGGTAAGTGTTCTAGTCATTAAAACTTGATTATGGGTGATTATAGAGCATAAAACCAGTGTAAATTCATGGAAAAACAATAGAAAAATTGGGTTTTAGTGCTTGAGATTAAGAGACCTTTAGGGGTCGATTTGAGGGGTCAAACGAACTCAAACTTTGGTGTTCTTTATATGTACGGACTCGTGAGAGGACGAAGAACACTTTTCTATAAAAATTTCAGAGTTTCGGGACGCGAGTCCGGGGGTTGAGTTTTGACCGGTTTCGGATTTTTGGGTGAATTTTGATATTTTCAATTGGAAATTGTTCCTTAAGCATATATTGACGATAAACATCTAAACTTGGTAGATTTGGAGCACTCAGAGGCCTAATTTAGAGGCAAGGGCATTGCGGAGTAGTGTGTTAGCCGGTTTTGAGGTAAGTTACTCTTCCAAACTTGGACTGAGGGTTCGAAACCCCAAACTATTTGATATTTGCTATTAATTAAGGTGACGCACTTGCCAAGTGACGGGCATGCAGGCGCTTACCTAATATTTGTAGCCTGGCTTATCCCATGGCACTGTCTACTGGTTATCCCAGGTTGATATTGTACTGTGAAGGTGGTAATTACCTTGAATGAAATAGAAATCATGCTAAGTAAAAATGTTAAGGCTACACGTCGATATGTGTAGATCGAAATGGTCAATTATTGCTGTCTCTATCTGTGATTATTGCTTTCATGTACTCACTCCTATTATAGTATATGTTTCATGCCTTAGTCTCGTAAGTTTCTAGTTTATTCTATACTATCATTGGTTTGGGTTGCATTGCATATGTTAGTGCATTTTAAGTGAGACTGGAAGGTACTGACTGAGTGAGGCCTGGAGCCTGGTTTTGAGACAGTTATGAGGTCGGACTGCACACCACAACGATCCTAAAATCATGCCTTCGTTGGCTTGATATAGAGCTTGGGCTGGAAGGATCCCCTCCGGAGTCTATACACCCCCAGTGAGCGCACATATATTCCGGAGATGGATTTATCCGTGGTTATTATTTTCTGGAGATGGATTTTTCCGTGGTTATTATGTTCCGGAGATGGATTTCTCCGTGGGGGTTGGATTAGCCTTTTTCCTCAGTACTTAGTGACTGTGTCATTTGTGTTTATGTAATATCCGGGATGGACTTCCCTGGGCCTGAAGGCCGTATTCTCGTACTGAGTGGACCACTTTATGACAACTTGATTAATGAGTACACATCATTCATGGTTCTATATGTATTCATGCTAGTATGAAGATTTACAGACATACCTTGATACATCGTGTTTATTTCCTGATATATTACTGTCATATCCAATTTATATATCGTTGTTTGAATTGTCGGAGGTTTAATCTGTCACTACCTCTCAGCCTGTAGTTTGGTTTCGTTACTACTGAGTTGGTGTACTCACGTTACCCCCTGCACCTTGTGTGCAGATTCAGGTACAAAGGAGTTCAGCTCGGGTCAGGGAGCACATCAGTTTCATCAGGGTTGACGAGGTAGCAGCTGGCGATCGTGATCTCATCTTCTCTTTCCTTTCTATCTGTCGTATTTATTTCAGATGATGTTAGTTATTTCTTTTGATTTTATTAAGTATTAGCAGCTCATGACTGTGTGATATTGGATCCGAGATTAGTAGGATTTGGTCTTTTGAATTTTATAAACTAGTTTTCCCAAAATACTGGATTTATTATTATTATTATTATTATTATTATTGATTTTAGAATTTGTTAAAAAAGGGCATTTTATGGGAATTTGTATTTAGTTAGATAAAATGGGTGGCTTTCCTGGTTCCACGACATGCGCCATCACGACTCCGAAAATGGGTCGTGACAAGTTGGTATCAGAGCGCTAGGTTAAATAGGTCTCACCAGTCATGAGCAGGTTTAGTAGAGTCTTGCGAATCGGTACAGAGACGTCTGTACTTATCTTCAAGAGGCTGCAGAACCTTTAGGAAAAATCTCACATTCCTTGAATTCTGTCATGCGACTCTATTGAACTCTGAAACTAAACTTTTGTTGTTTTCATTCTCTCACAGATGGTGAGGACTCGTGCTAATGATAGTGGCGACAAGATCCCAGCAGGAGCAGCCCGAGGTCGAGGCCGTGGCAGAGGGAGGGGTGCAGCCCGCACAGCAGCCGGGGCAACACCTGTGGACCCTCCCGTTACTCAGGAGCAGGTTCCAGCAGCTAAGATTCCAGCGGGGCAGACTCAGGCACCAGCAGTGCCCATTGTGATTCCGGGTCTTCAGGAGACCCTAGCCCAGATTTTGACGGTGTGCACCAACTTGGCACATGCCGTCGCTACGTCCACTACTGCTACTACTTCTCAAGCCGGGGGAGGCATCCAGACTCCAGCTGCGCGGACACCTGAGCAGGTCACCCAGGGACTTCAGACACCTGGGGCAGCCCCAGTGCAGCAGATTGCTCCGGCACATGATTATGTGGTCCCAGTCTTAGCTGACGATGATCAGTGTAGGTTGGAGAGGTTTAGTTGACTCCAGCCTCCGACTTATACGGGTACAGAGGGCGAGGATTCCCAGGCCTTCTTGGACAAATGTCAGAGGATACTACGTACCGCAGGGATATTAGAGGCCAGCGAGGTTCCATTCACTACATTCCAGTTTTCAGGAGCTGCACTTGCTTAGTGGGAGGCCTATGAGAGGCGTAAACCTGCTGATGCAGCACCCCTTACATGGCACCAGTTCTCCATTATCTTTATGGAGAAGTATATACCGTAGTCTCATAGAGAGGATCTGCGCAGAGAGTTCGAGCAGTTGCGTCAGGGAGACATGACCGTGATGCAATATGAGATGAGGTTCTCTGAGTTAGCTTGTCATGCCATCTGGCTAGTTCCCATAGACAGAGAGAGGATTCAGAGATTTGTTGATGGTCTTACTTACCAGCTACGGGTTTTTCTGACAAGGGAGAGGGTATCCAGTGCTTCTTTTAAGGAGGTAGTTGACATAGCCAGGGAGATTGAGTCAGTGCGCCGCCAGGAGCGTGTTGAGACGGAGGCCAAGAGGCCTCGAGGTTCTAGCAATTATAGTGGTGATCACTTGGGAGGTCAGTCTTGGCACATCAGAGGCAGACCATTCAGGCCTCCTCCGCCAGCCCGTCCAGCTTACAGTGGTGCTTCATCAGGACACAGTCCCTATAGCTCTCATCTGGACCGTTCCTTATTCATTGCACTTCCAGCCCAGAGCTCATCTCGGCCACCATCAATTCAGGATTCCTCAGCACATGGTTCTTCTAGCAGCTACCCAGGTCCCAGGGTTCCCTTCAGTCCCCATCACCAATTTCTGGTAGAGGTTGTTTCGACTGTGGGGATCCGAGTCATATCAAGAGGTATTGTCCCCGCGTTACTGGTAGTTCATTTCAGCACAGGAACCAACCTCCAGCTTCAGCACCAGTTATTGCACCAACCGCTCAAGCAACCAGGGTTGAAGGTCAGTCAGGCAGAGGCTGACCCAGAGGGGGAGGTCGGTCAGGTGGAGGGCAGGCCCGTTTCTATGCACTTCCGAGAAGACCAGATGCCATAGCTTGAAATGTAGTGATTACAGGTATTATCTCAGTCCGTCACCGGGATGCTGCAGTATTATTTGATCTTGGTTCTACGTATTCATATTTTTCTTCATACTTTGCATATTTCTTGGATACACCCTGTGAGTCCTTATTTTCAGCTCTTTATGTGTCGACTCCGGTGGGGATACTGGTGTGGTAGACCGGGTGTGCCGGTCTTGTATTATATCTATTGGGGGTTGGGAGACCCGGGCAGATCTATTATTACTTATCATGGTTTACTTCGATGTGATTTTAGGCATGGATTGGCTATCTCTATACCATGCGGTTCTCGACTGTCACGCCAAGACCGTGACCTTAGCGATGTCCGGATTGCCAAGGATTTAGTGGAGAGGTTCAGTGGAGTACGTGCCTAGCTGTGTAATTTCCTTTCTGAAGGCTCTTCGCATGATTAGGAAGGGGTGTGAGTCTTATCTGGCCTTTGTGAGGGATGTTAATAGTGAGACTCCTTCCATTGATTCTCCATGGTCCGTGAGTTCCCGGACGTTTTCCCAGCAGACCTGCCAGGCATGCCACCTGATAGGGACATTGATTTTGGTATCGACCTATTGCCTGAGACCCAACCTATCTCTATTCCTCCTTACCGCATGGCCCCAACAGAGTTGAAGGAATTGAAGGAATAACTTTAGGAACTCCTAGATAAGGGGTTTATTCGGCCTAGTGTGCCTCCTTGGGGTGCACCGGTGTTGTTCGTAAAGAAGAAGGATGGATCCATGCGTATGTGCATTGACTATAGGCAGCTGAAAAAGGTTACGGTGAAGGATCGATATCCTTTGCCCCGTATTGATGACTTGTTTGATCAGCTTCAGGGAGCTAGAGTGTTCTCCAAGATCGACTTGAGGTCTGGGTACCATCAACTGAAGATTCGGGATTCTGATATTCCGAAGACTGCTTTTAGGACCAGATATGGCCACTATGAGTTTCTGGTTATGTATTTTGGGCTGACCAATGCCGCAACCGCGTTCATGCATTTGATGAACATCATGTTTCAGCCTTACCTTGACTCATTCGTTATTGTGTTCATTGATGACATCCTAGTGTACTCTCATAGCCAGGAGGATCATACTCAACATTTGAGGGTTGTGTTGCAGAGATTGAGGGAGGAGAAACTTTATGCAAAGTTCTCCAAATGTGAGTTTTGGCTTGGTTCTGTAGCTTTCTTGGATCACATAGTGTCTAGTGAGGGTACTCAGGTGGACCCGAAGAAGATAGAGGCGGTGCAGAGTTGGCCCAAATCGTCCTCAGCTACGGAGATTAGGAGTTTCTTGGGTTTGGCGGGTTATTACCGTCGCTTTGGGAGGGATTTTCTTCTATTGCTTCACCTTTGACCAGATTGACCCAGAAGGGTGCTCCATTCAGATAGTCCGATGAGTGCGAGGAGAGCTTTCAGAAGCTCAAGTCAGCACTGACTACAACTCTAGTACTGGTATTGCCTACATGTTCGGGTTCTTACACAATCTATTGTGATGCTTCTAGAGTTGGATTGGGAGCGATTTTGATGCAGGACGGTAGGGTGATTGCCTACGCGTCCAGACAGTTGAAGGTACACGAGAAGAATTATCCAGTGCACGATCTTGAGTTAGCTGCCATTGTTCATGCCTTAAAGATTTGGCGGCATTACTTGTATGGGGTACAATGTGAGATTTTCATTGATCATCGTAGCTTGCAGTATCTGCTAAGGCAGAGGACTTGAATTTGCATCAGAGGAGATGGTTAGAGCTTCTTAAAGACTATGACTTAACTATTTTGTATCACCCGAGAAAGGCCAATGTAGTGGCCGATGCCTTGAGTCGCAGAGCCGAGAGTTTGGGGAGCCTGGCTCACCTTTCAGTAGCAGAGTGACTGTTAGCACTTGATGTTCAGGCTTTAGTGGGGCAGTTGGTGAGATTGGATTTGTCAGACCCTCCGCGAGTGGTAGCTAGCATGGCTTCCCGGTCTTCTTTATTTGATCAGATTAAGGCATGATAGTATTATGACTGCCACTTGTTAGTTCTTCAGGATAGAGTTCATCGGGGTGATGCCCGGGATGTGACTATTGATGATGACGGGGTTATGAGGATGCAGGACCGGATTTGCGTGCCCAATGTGGATGGTATTCGGGAGTTAATATTAGTAGAGGCTCACAGTTCGCGGTATTCTATTCATCCGGGTGCCGCGAAGATGTACCAGGATCTGAGGCAACAGTATTGGTGGAGGCGGATGAAGAGAGATATTGTTGAGTATGTAGCACTGTGTCTCAACTGCCAGCAGGTCAAGTATGAGCACCAAAGACTAGGTGGATTACTTCAGAGGTTAGATATTCCGGAGTGGAAGTGGGAGCGGATCACCATGGACTTTGTAGTTGGGATTCCACGAACTTCGAAGAGTTTTGATGCTATTTGGGTCATTGTGGATAGATTGACCAAGTCCACACACTTCATTCCTGTCAGCACTTCTTACACTTCAGAGTGGTTAGCTGGTATTTACATTAAGGAGATTGTC
Source organism: Nicotiana knightiana (assembly GCA_005239525.1). NCBI lineage: Eukaryota > Viridiplantae > Streptophyta > Magnoliopsida > Solanales > Solanaceae > Nicotiana > Nicotiana knightiana. Next base: position 9,911 of record ML391930.1, on the reverse strand, counting down.
CGGTTGCACGGGGTACCTATTTCTATCATCTCTGACAGAGGTACACAATTCACGTCTCAGTTCTAGAAGGATCTACAGAGAGGTATGGGTACAGATGTGGAGTTGAGTACTGCATTTCATCCTCAAACCGACGGGCAGTCGGAACGGACTATTCAGATATTGCAGGATATGTTACAGGCGCGTGTGATTGATTTTGGTGGTTCATGGGACCAGTTTCTGCCATTAGCGGAGTTTGCATATAATAACAACTACCAGTCCAGTATTCAGATGACCCTGTATGAGGCTTTATATGGTAGGAGGTGTAGATCACCGGTTGGTTGGTTTGAGCCTGGTGAGGCTAAGCTATTGGACACAGATTTGATTCAGGATGTGTTGGAGAAGGTGAAGTTGATTCAGGAGCTAGTTCGCACGGCGCAGTGTCGACAAAAAAGTTATGCGGACCAGAAGGTACGGGATGTGTCATTTATGGAAGGTGATAAGGTACTGCTGAAGGTATCACCCATGAAGGGTGTTATGAGGTTCGGAAAGAGAGAAAATCTAAGTCCGCGGTTTATTGGTCCTTTCGAGGTGCTTCAGAAGGTTGGAGAGGTGGCTTATAGACTTACCTTACCACCCAGTCTATCGAGTGTTCATCCGGTATTTTATGTGTCGATGCTTAGAAAATATGTTGGTGACATGTCTCATGTGTTAAGACTTCAGTACAGTTCAACTTGAGGATGATATGTCTTATGAGGTAGCGCCAGTGGTTATTTTGGCTCGCAAGGTCAGAAAGTTGAGGTCAAAGGAGATAGCTTCAGTGAAGGTCAATTGGAGAGGTCAGCCAGTAGAGGAGGCTACTTGGGATACCGAGCGGGAGATGCAGAGCAAATATCCCCACTTGTTTGAGACTCCAAGTATGTTTCTAGACCCGTTCGAGGACGAACGTTTGTTTAAGAGGGGGAGAATATAACGACCCGGTCCGTCGTTACGTAGAACCTGCATTATAATTACTGTATTTGACTTGTCATAGGTTGGTTATTCCATTATTGAGGTGTTAGAGTTGATAGGCTTGAAATCGGAATGGTTAAATGGGAATTCAGGCACTTAGTCCTTAAGAATAGCCTTAAAATGAGAAAAAGTCAACTAAGAGTTGACTTATGAGTAAATGACTCCGGATAAGAATTTTATAACTCGAATAGTTTTGTTAGGTGATTTGGGACTTAGGAGTGTGTCCGGAATAATTTTATGAGGTCCGGTGTAGAATTAGGCTTGAATTGATGAAAGTTAGTTTTTGGCAATTTCCGGTCGGCAGTGGAAAATAGGCTATAAGGGTCGGAATGGAATTCTGAAAGTTGGAATATGTTCATAATGTCATTTTGGACTTGTCTGCAAAATTTCAGGTCAAACGGAGTTGATTTGAGTAGTTTCGGCATCATTGGTGAATTTTAGAAATATCAAAGTTCTTAGGCTTGAATCCGATGTGAATTTGGTATTTTGATGTTAGAGTTGGCATTTTGAGAGTGCAACTAAGTTTGAATGATGTTATGGGATATGTTGGTAAGTTTTGGTTGGGGTTCCGAGGGGCTCGGGATTGATCTCGGGTGGTTAACGGACCAAATTGGACTCAAAAGCATAGCTGGTTTTTCAGGTGTTTTGCGAAGAGAATTAACCCTATGCGTTCGCGGAACAGGGGCCGCGTTCGCATAGGAGGAGATGGGAGCTGTGGAAATTTGTTCTATGCGTTCGCGACCAGGCAGGTGCGAATGCGGAGAAGGAGCAGGCCATTCATCGCGAACGCGGGCTAAATGGTGCGTTCGCGGAGAGTTAAGGGCAGCGGAGGGACCCAGATCCATTTGACCNGGGGGGGGGGGGGGGGGGGGTTGACTGTGTTCGCGGAGGGTTGAACGGCCTGGGCATCGTGTTTGCACCCAGGTAAGTGCGTTCACATAGAGATAACTGAGGCTTGGGATTTTGTTCTTCGCGAGCGCGTGTAGGAGGCCGCGTTCACACTGAGTATTGACCTGGGCAATATTTAAATATTTCCTCCGCGACTTAAACCCTCTTTTTCACCAGTGTTGTACGGAAAAGAGCTCTTTGGGGAGATTTTGAAGAGGGAAATTGTTGTTCTTCATAGAGGTACGTGTTCTAGTCATTAAAACTCGATTATGGGTTATTATAGAGCATAAAACCAGTGTAAATTCATGGAAAAACAATAGAAAAATTGGGTTTCAAGGCTTGAGATTAAGAGACCTTTAGGGATCGATTTGAGGGATCAAACGAACTCTGACTTTGGTGTTCTTTATTTATACGGACTCGTGAGAGGATGAAGAACACTTTTCTATAAAAATTTCTGAGTGTCGGGATGCGGGACCCGGGGTCGGGTTTTGACCGATTTTGGATTTTTGGGTGAATTTTGATATTTTCAATTGGAAATTGTTCCTTAAGCATATATTGATGATACAAATCTGAACTTAGTAGATTTGGAGCACTCGGAGGCCGAATTTAGAGGCAAGGGCATTACGGAGTAGTGTGGCAGCCGGTTTTAAGGTAAGTAACGCTTCCAAACTTGGAACTGAGGGTTTGAAACCCCAAACTATTTGATATTTTCTGTTAATTAAGGTGATGCACTTGCCAAGTGACGGGCATGTGGGCGTTTACCGAATATTTGTAGCCTGGCTCATCCCATGGAACTGTCTACTGGTTATCCCAGGTTGATATTGTACTGTGAAGGTGGAAATTACCTTGAACGAAATAGAAATCATGCTAAGTAAAAATGTTAAGGCTTCACGCCGACGTGTTTAGACCGAAATGGTCGATTATTGCTGTCTCTATCTGTGATTATTGCTTTCATGTACTCAGTCCTGTTATAGTATATGTTTCATGCCTCAGTCTCGTAAGTTGCTAGTTTATTCTATATTATCACTGTGTTGGGCTGCATTGCATATGTTAGAGCATTTTAAGTGAGACTGGAAGGTACTGACTGAGTGAGGCCTGGAGCCTGGTTTGGGACAGTTATGAGGTCGGACTGCACACCGCATCGATCCTGAAATCATGCCTTTGTTGGCTTGATATAGCTCTTGGGCTAGAAGGAGCCCCTCCGGAGTCTATACACCCCCAGTGAGCGCACAAATATTCTGGAGATGGATTTCTCCGTGGTTATTATGTTCCGGAGATGGATTTCTCCATGGGGGTTGGATCAACCATTTTCCTTAGTACTTAGTGACTGTGTCACTTGTGTTTATGTAATATCCGGGATGGACTTCCCTGGGCCTGAAGGCCGTATTCTAGTACTGAGTGGACCACCTTATGAGAGCTTGATTAATGAGTACACATCATTCATGGTTCTATATGCATTCATGCTAGTATGCAGAGTCACAGTCATACCTTGATACATCGTGTTTATTTCCTGATATATTATTGTCATGTCCAATTTATATACTGTTGTTTGAATTATCAGACGTTTAGTCCGTCACTACCTCTCAGCCCATAGTTTGGTTTTGCTACTACTGAGTTGGTGTACTCACGTTAACCCCTGCACCTTGTGTGCAGATACAAGTACAAAGGAGTTCAGCTCGGGTTAGGGAGAACATCAGTTTCATCAGGGTTGGCGAGGTAGCAGCTGGCGTCCGTGATCTCGTCTTCTCTTTCCTTTTTATCTGTCGTATTTATTTTCAGATGATGTTAGTCATTTCTTTTGATTTTATTAAGTATTAGAAGCTCATGACTGTGTGACACTGGATCCGAGATTAGTTGGATTTGGTCTTTTAAATTTTATAAACTGGTTTTCCCAAAATACTGGATTTATTATTATTATTATTGATTTCAGAATTTGTTAAAAAGGGGCATTTTATGGGAATTTGTATTTAGTTAGATAAAATGGGTGGCTTGCCTGGTTCCACGACAGGCACCATCACGACTCCGAAAATGGGTCGTGATAGTAACCCTCTCGGGCTCTGATGCTCACATTTGACTTGCTGACAGTTGAGACACTTGGCTAAAAACTCCACTATATCCTTCTTCATACTTCACCACCAATAGTGTTGTCTCAGATCCTGGTACATCTTCACGGTACCGAGATGGATGGAATACCGCGGACTATGGGCCTCCTCAAGAATCAACTCCTGAAGCCCATCCACATTGGGCATACAAATACGACCCTGCATCCACATCACCCCGTCATCTCCTATAGTCATATCCCTGGCATCACGTCGCCGGACTCTATCCTGAAGAACCAAAAGTGTAACGACCCGGCCGGTCGTTCCGTGAGATTTACCCCGTTTCTCCCATATTTGCATTTGTTATATATCGCTATCCTATTTTTGATATGTTGGGTCAGTTGGTTTGCGTCGGAATGGTTATGGTGAGAGTTTAGGCATTTAGGTTTTTAAAGTAGCCTAATAGTTGAGAAAGTCAACTGAGAGTTGACCTATTGGTTAACGACCTAAGAATGTGGATTTTATGGCTCAGATAGCTTCGTTAGGTGATTTGGGACTTAGGAGTGTGTTCAGAATATTTTTGTGGTGTCCGGTGTAGAATTAGGCTTGAATTGGCGAAAGTTGGTTTTTGGTGATTTCCGGTCGACTGTGAAAAATAGGCTATCAGGGTCGGAATGGAATTATGGAAGTTGGATCAGGTTCGTAATGTCATTTTGGATATGTCTGCAAACTTTCAGGTAAATCAGAGGTGTTTCGGTTGGTTTCGGCGTAGTTGGCAAAATTTGGAAGTTTCAAAGTTCATAAGCTTGAATTTGATGCGATTTTGGTGTTTTTACGTTGCTTTTTGTGTTTCTAAGGCTTGACTAAGTTTGAATGATGTTATGTGATAGGTTGGTATGTTTGGTTGAGGTCCCGAGGGCCTCGGGTGTGTTTCGGGTGAGTAACGGACCAATTCTTGGCTTGAAAACTGGGCAGATTTCTGCTGGTTTAAGGTTCTAGTTTTCTTCTACGCGATCGCGTGAGGATGTTTGCGATCGTGTAGGGTTATATAGAGGGGCAGGAATTTTGTTCTACGCGATCGCGTGGTTAGGTTTGCGATCGCGTAGGTTGGTCAGGTTAGGCAGTGTGATCGCGTGGGAATCCCTGTGATCGCGTAGGGTATTTTGAGACGCGTGTGTGGGGTGGAGAATTGTTCTATGCGATCACGTGTTTTGGTCTGCGATCGCATTGGTTGGTTGGTCTGTGAATCGCGATCGCGTGCCAATGTTTGCGATCGCAGTAAAGAAAATATATTAGCTGGGCAGAATGTTTAAAAGGCATGTAGTGCGAATTGGCTTATATTTTTCCTCCATTGTTGACGAGTTGGGATCACTTTTGAGAGGATTGAAGAGGGAATTGAAGGAAATCACTTGGAGGTAAGGTTTCTAACTTCATAACCCGTTTATATGTCGATTTCTAAGTGATTAAACCCCAAAATTTGCTGGAATCATACCCAAATTGGGGAAGAAGGGTGCATGGGAAAAGTTATTTTTCTTTTGAGGTTTTTAGTGGGCAATTGTGGTCCGATTTTAGCGTTCTTGGTATGTATAAAATCGTGGGAGGACGAGGATTCTAATTATGTAAAAATTATCGAATTTCAAGACGTGGTCCCGAGGCTCAGATTTGGCCGAATTTCGAGATTTTTGTGTAATTTGATAGTTTTCGATTGGGTTGTGTTCCTTGGCTATATATTGATGATGTTAAACTGGTTTTGGCTAGATTCAGAGCAATCGGGTGCCAATTTGAGGTGCAAGAGCATTGCGGACTAGTGTTGTGGCCCGGTATAGGTAAGTAATAGTTATAAATCTTGTCCTGAGGGTATGGAACCCCAGGCTACATATTTTCTTACTGATTTTAGAAAGGGCGAACATGTCGGATGATGGGTATGTGGCGCATACTGATTTTTGGATTGAACTACGTCCTCTCCGCGGAACCTAATGAGTTGCATATTTACTCAAAATCTTATGTTAAATTATGATTCTAAAGATTTGTGAAATATTTGGCTATAAGCGGTGTTTGGGGCCTCGTGCCGATCTATTTAGACCCTTTGAGGGTTTTTTACTGCTGTTTCCCTCACTATTTGTTGATGATATCACTCAACATCATTGTGCATACTGTTTTTTGAAACTCAGCCTGATTTATACTACATAAGCATTAAAATGATGTTTTGGGTCGAGTACCCTGTTTTACTGATTCGCCCGAGGGGCCTTTGAGTGGTTCTACCGAGTGTGGACGAGGGCCAAGAGTGATGGTGAGGTGTTGAGTGATATTAGCGCTTGGACTGAAGGAGCCCCTCCGGAGTCTGTACACACCCCCAGTGAGTGCACTGAGTGCCGAGTGACGAGTGATTGGGAGGCATGAGTGACTTTGAGGTGCTGAGAGATGGTGAGGCGCTGAGTGATTGTGAGGCATGCCCGAGGGGCTGATTATGATACATGTTTTTTCCCGAGGGGCTACTTATGATTTTACTACATTCATTTGCATACCAAATCCTTTGTTTTAAAGTTGTTAAAAATGTGGATTCTTTAAGGACCTTTTTCTGAAGTTGATTTTAAGGCATGATGATTTTGTATATCTATGTTATACTATTGGAACGTAAGGCTGTGTATATTGTGACTTGATGGCATTGATTTTATGTGTTCCCTTGCTACTTAGATTTGATTTATTTTCATTACTACTGAGTTGGCGTACTCATATTAATCCCTGCACCTCTGTGTGCAGATTCAAGAGCAAATATCAAGCATTAGCTTTTATCCCGCGCAACGGAGCCAGATTGCGGGATATAGAGGTAGCTGTTCAGCGTCCGCAACATCTCTGTTTTTCCTTCTTGTTGTATTTAGCTTTTGATTCGAAGGTTTTGTATTATAATAGTTTTTTTTGGCTTATTTATCTAGATGCTCATGACATGTTGGCTCCGGGTTTTGGGGTTGGCAGTATTGTATAATATTGGCCTATTATAGTAAGTAATTTTTGTATATTTTTATGAAATGCTTGAAAATTGAATGGGATTTTCAAAATAAATTGCGAACATGCGGTAGTCGGCTAGCCTAGTTCCATGATAGGCGCCATCACGGCCGGTTAGGATTTGGGGTCGTGATAGTTTGGTATCAGAGCCCTAGGTTACATATGACTCAACGGTCATGAGCAGGTTTAGTAGAGTCTTGTGGATCAGTACAAAGATGTATATACTTATCTTCGAGAGACTGCCGAACTTTTAGGAAACATTTCTATCTTTCTTGAACTCTTTCATGCCGATCTATTGATTCTTGAAATCTGAACTTACATTGTTTCATTATCTCCAAGATGGTGAGGACACGCCATACCGATCAGAGTGACCAGTCACCGGCTAGACCAGCAAGAGGTCGAGGCCGCGGTAGAGGTAGGGGGCCAGCCCGCGTAGCAGCCGGGGCAGTACCTCAGGATCCCCCTATCGATCATGATCAGGTTCCCGCCGATGGTGTCCAACGGGACATGCTCAGGCACCAGCAGTGCCTATGGTTATTCCGGGACTTCAGGAGACCCTGTCTCATATATTGACAGTATGCACTAGTTTGGCTCAGGCCGTTGCCATATCTTCTACTGCCACTACAGCTCATGCCGGGGGAGGCAACCAGACTCCAGCTGCCCGGGCACCTGAGCAGGTTGTACAGGGTATTCAGGCATCGGAAAGAGCCCCAGCTCAGCCAGTTGCTCCGGTCCAGGATTATGTGGTCCCTACTATGCATGAGGACGAGCAGCGCATGTTGGAGAGATTCAACAGACTTCAACCTCCGACTTTCAGCGGTACAGAGGGCGAGGATGCCCAAGGATTTCTAGATAGGTTCCAGAGGATACTGCGTACCGCGGGTATTTTGGAGACCAGTGGGGTCTCATTTGTTACATTTCAGTTTGCGGGTGCTGCCTTTACCTGGTGGGAGTCATTCGAGAGGCGTAGACCGATTGGTTCAGCACCTCTTACCTGGAAGCAGTTCTCCACGATCTTTTTGGAGAAGTATGTTCCTCAGTCCCACAGAGAGGAGCAAAGTAGGTAGTTTGAGCAGCTGCGCCAGGGGGAGTTATCAATCACTCGGTACGAGATGAGGTTTTCCGAGTTGGCCAAGCATGCTTCTGAGATTATCCTTACTATAGGGAGAGGGTGATGAGGTTTGTATATTGTCTTTCTTATCAGCTTCAGTTATTTATGACTCGGGAGAGAGTATTAGGTGCTTCATTCGAGCAGGTTATTGACATAGCTCGAGATATTGAGTCTGTTCACTGCCAGGAGCCGGAGGAGAGAGAGGCCAAGAGGCCTCGTGGTTCGGGCAGTTCCAGTGGATCTCCCTTCAGGGGACAGTTTCAGCAGGGTAGGGGCCGTTCATTCAGGACTCTTCAGTTAGGCCGTCCAGCATATGGTGGTGCCTCCTGGGGGCAGGGTCTTCGTGGTTCTCAGTCAGGCCGTACTTTATTTGGCGCCCTTCCAACTCAGAGTGCAGCTCGAGCACCTCCAGTTCAGGGTTCTCCTATGCAGGAGTCTTCCAGTGGCCGTACGGGTGCTAGGGGTTTCTTTCAGTCCCCGCCTACAGCTCCAGGGAGTTGTTTTGAGTGTGGAATGTTCGGGCACGGGTGGAGGCAGTGTCCCCGCCATTCCGGTGGATCTTCTTAGCAGAGGGCCCAGCCCTCGACTTCAACTCCAGTCACTTCACCACTCGCTCAGGCAGCCAGGGGTGGTGGTTAGTCAGCCAGAGGATGCCCTAGAGGGGGAGGTGAGCAGGGGGAGGTCAGGCTCGCATGTATGCATTTCCAGCCAGGCCGCATGTTATGGCCTTAGATGCCGTGATCGCAGGTATTGTTTCAGTCTGTTGCCGTGATGCCTTTGCTTTATTTGACCCTGGTTCCACATATTCCTATGTTTCTTCATATTTTTCCGGTTTTCTGGATGTGCCCCGTGAGTCTCTAGTCACCTCTATTCATGTGCCGACTCCGGTGGGCGATACTGTTGTTGTGGACCGCGTGTATTGGTCATGCATGATATCTATTGGGGGTCTAGAGACTCGAGTGGACCTAGTGTTACTCAGCGTGGTCGATTTTGATGTGATATTGGGCATTGATTGGTTATCTTCGTGCCATGTTGTTCTTGATTGTCACGCTAAGACCGTGACCTTAGCTATGCCGGGGTGTCCGAGGGTTGAGTGGAGAGGTTCTTCCGAGTACATGCCTAGCAGGGTGATTTCTTACATGAAGGCTCAGCGCATGGTTGAGAAAGGGTGTTTATCTTATTTGGCCTTTGTGAGGGATGTCGGTAGTGAGACTCCTGCTATTGATTTAGTTCCTGTGGTCCGTGACTTTTCGGATGTGTTTCCTGCAGACCTGCCAGGCATGCCGCCTGACAGGGATATTGATTTTGGTATTAACTTGGTGTCAGGCACTCAACATATTTCAATTCAGCCTTATCGTATGGCACCAGCGGAGCTAAAGGAATTGAAGGAGCAGCTTCAGGAGCTCCTGGATAAGGGGTTCATTCGGCCTAGTGTGTCACCTTGGGGTGCACCAGTGTTGTTCGTGAAGAAGAAGGATGGGTCCATGCGTATGTATATTGAATATCGGCAGTTGAATAGGGTTACAATGAAGAACCAGTATCCCTTGCCTCGCATTGATGATTTGTTTGACCAGCTTTAGGGAACCAGAGTGTTTTCCAAGATTGATTTGAGATCTGGGTATCATCAGTTGAGGATTCAGGATTCTGACATTCCGAAGACTGCTTTCAGGACCAGATATGGTCATTATGAGTTCTTGGTTATGTCGTTTGGGCTGACCAATGCCCCAGCTGCGTTCATGCAATTGATGAATAGCGTGTTTCAGCCTTATCTTGATTTCTTCGTCATTGTGTTCATTAATGACATCCTGGTTTATTCTCGTAGTGATGCGAGACTAAATTGCATGGTTTAGCATGTGATATACCTTACATTTTATGAGCATAAA
>ML391926.1:41542-66701 GCA_005239525.1 Nicotiana knightiana | reverse complement strand
GGAATATTTTAGTTGTGGAGTTTATTCATAAGCTTAGGATCAACCTTTAACGTATGGGAGACCTTTATTTCGATGGAAAAGCACTTAATTTCGTCAAAACTCGATTTTTTAACGGACTGGAGACCTGGCGTTTCAGCCCTAACGCCTGGCTAACGCCAGGCCAGGGCTGGCGTTTCAGCCCTAACGCCTAGCTAACGCCAGGCCAGGGCTGGCGTTTCAGCCCTAACGCCTGGCTAACGCCAGGGTAGGGCTGGCGTTTCAGCCCTAACGCCTGGCTAACGCCAGGCAGGGCCAAGTTGTTTGGTTTTGTCGTCCGGCTATCGCCCGGGTGTCTCCTTTTACGTATGTTCCGACGTAGTTGCATCCTTTTAGCTCCGTTTCATCTCCACTTCACCCATACATGAAATAAACTCCATTAAACACTTAACAAGTATATTTTATGCGTATAAAATGTATGGTATGATTCAACTATGCAATTTAGTCTTGCATCATACGCGTGACATGATTCTTGACACGTCGAACTAAACGAGTATGCGTACGCGTGACTCGTATTGAGTTAATTATTTAAATAATCGAATAATAAGAAAGGTTAAAAATACAAATATATCCTAAAAGTGAGTAATTAAACAATTTAAGCCAAGTTTAATCATTAAGCGACCGTGCTAGAACCACGGAATTCGGGAGTGCCTAACACCTTCTCCCGGGTTAACAGAATTCCTTACCCGGATTTCTGGATCGCAGACAATTTAAACAGAGTCAAAATTCCTCAATTTGGGATTTAAACCGGTGACTTGGGACACCAAATAAACTATTCCAAGTGGCGACTCTAAAAAATAAAATATTCCCATTTCGAATAATGTCACTTTAAGTGGAAAAACTCCCGTACCCCCTTTCGGGGCGTATAAAAAAGGAGGTGTGACACCGACAGGTTCTAATAACATAAATAGACATGGGAGAAATGGTAAATAGGGGATCGGGGCGTTAATTCTTAAAATAACCGACAGGGTCATTACATCCTCCCCCTCTTAAGAAAATCATTCGTCCTCGAACGAGCATAGAAACATACCTGGAGCTGGGAGAAGATGAGGGTACTGACTCTCCATATCCTGCTCAGTCTCCCAAGTCGCCTCCTCGAGTGGCTGACCCCTCCACTGAACCTTTACTGATGAAATATCCTTTGGCCTAGCTTTTTGACCTGCCTGTCCAATATAGCCACAGGCTCCTCAACATATGATAGATCCTTGTTCAATTGGACTAAGCTGAAATCCAAGACATGAGTCGAGTCACCGTGATACTTCCGGAGCATGGAGACGTGGAACACCGGATGAACCCCTTCTAGGATGGGAGGCAGGGCTAGCTCATAAGCAACCTCCCCAACACGTCGCAACACCTCAAAAGGGCCAATAAATCTCGGACTGGGCTTGCCTTTCTTCCCAAAACTCATGACGCCCTTCATAGGCTATCCCTGCAGCAAAACCCGATCACCAACCATAAATGCCAAGTCACGAACCTTCCGATCCGCATAGCTCTTTTGCCTAGACTGAGCTGTGCAAAGTCTCTCCTAAATCACTTTCACCTTGTCTAGGGCATCCTGAACCAAGTCTGTACCCAACAATCGGGCCTCGCCTGGCTCAAACCATCCCACAGTTGACCTGCACCGCCTACCATACAATGCCTCATACGGCGCCATCTGAATGCTGGACTGGTAGCTGTTGTTGTAAGCAAACTCTGCAAGAGGTAAGAATCAATCCCATGACCCTCCAAAATCCATCACACAGTAACCGAGCATATCCTCGAGAATTTGAATCGTGCGCTCGGACTGCCCGTCCGTCTGAGGGTGAAAAGTGGTGCTCAACTCTACCCTGGTGCCTAACTCCTGTTGAACGGCTCTCTAGAACTGTGAAGTGAATTGTGTACCTCTATCTGAAATGATAGATACTGGAATACCGTGGAGGCCAACAATCTCTCTGATATAAATCTCAGCCAACCTCTCCGATGAATATGTAGTCAGTACCGGAATGAAACAGGCTGATTTGGTCAGCCGATCCACAATCACCCAAATAGCATCATGCTTCCTCAAAGTATGAGGAAGTCCAACCACAAAGTCCATGGTGATCCGTTCCCATTTCCACTCTGGAAGCTCAATTTGCTGAAGTAACCCTCCCGGTCTCTGATGCTCACATTTGACTTGCTCACAGTTGAGACACTTGGCTACAAACTCTGCTATATCCTTCTTCATCCTTCGCCACCAATAGTGATGTCTCACATCCTGGTACATCTTCGCGGTACCCGGATGGATGGAATACCACGAACTACGAGCCTCTTCAAGAATGAACTCTCGAAGCCCATCTACGTTGGGCACACAGATACGGCCCTACATCCTCATCACCCCATCCTCTCGTATAGTCACATCTCTAGTATCACCCCGCCGGACTCTATCATGAAGAACCAGAAGTGGGGATCATCATATTGGCGCTCTCTGATACGGTCATGAAGGGAATATCGAGCAACCACACAAGCTAATACCCGGAAAGTCTCAGAAAGATCAAATCTCACGAACTGACTGGCTAGGGATTGAACATCTAAGGCTAGAGCCTCTCAGCATGAAGGTATGCCAAACTCTTTGCCTGGCGACTCAAGGCGTCGACCACTACATTGGCCTTCCCCGGGTGGTATAATATGGTGATGTCGTAGTCCTTTAGCAACTCCAACCACCTACGCTGGCGCAAATTTAGATCTTTCTGCCTGAATAGGTGCTTCAAACTCCGGTGATCCGTGAATATCTCACAAGGAACACCATATAAATAATGATGCCATATCTTCAGGGCGTGAACAATCGCTGCCAACTCGAGATCATGAACAGGGAAGTTCTTCTCATGGACCTTCAACTGCCTGGACGCTTAGGCAATCACCCTACCGTCCTGCATCAACACCGCTCCTAAGCCAATCCTCGAAGCATCACAATAAACTGTATAGGATCCGGAACCGGTAGGCATAACCAACACAGGAGCTGTAGTCAGGGTTGTATTGAGCTTTTGAAATCTCTCCTCACACTCCTCAGTCCATATAAAAGATACACCCTTCTGGGTCAGTCTGGTCATAGGCACTGAAATGGATGAAAATCCCTCCACAAAACGACGATAATACCCAGCCAAACCGAGGAAACTGCAGAACTCAGTAGCTGAAGACCGTCTGGGTCAACTCTGAACCGCCTCCACCTTCTTCGGATCTACTTTGATCCCATCCGAAGACACCACGTGGCCTAAGAATGCCATCGAATCAAGCCAAAATTCACACTTAGAAAACTTGGCATACAACTTCTTCTCCCTCAGTGTCTGGAGCACGGTCCTCAAGTGCTGCTCATGGTCCTCCTGGGACCTAGAATATACCAGAATTTCATCAATGAACACAATGACGAAAGTATCAAGATAAGGACGAAATATGATATGCATCAGGCGCATGAAGGTTGTTGGGGTGTTGGTCAGCCCGAATGACATAACAAGGAACTCATAGTGGCCATATCAGGTCCTGAAGGTAGTCTTCGGGATATCCGGTTCCCGAATATTCATCTGATGATAACCAGAGCGTAGATCAATCTTGGAGAACACCCTAGCACCCTGTAACTGGTCAAGTAGATCATCAATGCGAGGCAATGGGTACCTGTTCTTCACTGTCACCTTATTCAACTGCTCGTAGTCAATACACATATACATCGAGCCATCCTTTTTCTTCATAAATAATATCGGAGCGACCCAAGGTGATACACTTGGCCTGATGAATCTCTTCTCAAGCAACTCCTGTAACTGCTCCTTCAACTCAGGAGGAGCCATGCTATAAGGAGGAATGGAAATGGGCTGAGTGCCCCCCAACAAGTCAATGCCGAAATCAATGTCTCTATCGGGTGGCATACCTGGAAGATCATCTGGAAATAAATCAGAATGGTCTCTGACAACTGGAACTGACTCCACTGTAGGGGTCTTAGTACTAACATCTCTCACATAAGCCAAATATTCATCACACCCCTTCCCAACCATCTGCTGAGCCTTAAGAAAAGAAATGACTCGGCAGGGAGTATACTCCAAGGAACATCTCCACTCTAACCTCGGATATCCTGGCATATCCAGCGTCACGGTCTTGGCGTGACAATCAAGAATAGTATAATAGGGAGACAACCAGTCCATACCCAATATAACATCGAAATCTACCATACAGTAGCAAATCAGCTCTGGTCTCAAAACCACTGATAGTAATCAAACATGACCGATATACGCAGTCCACAACAAGAGAATCTCCCACCGGAGTAGAAACATAAATAGGGTAACTCAAAGAGTCCCGGGCTATCCCCAGATGTGAAGAAAAATAGGAAGACACATATGAATATGTAGAACCTGGTTCAAATAATACCGATGCATCCCTATGACAAACGGGAACAATACCTGTAATGACTGAATCTGAAGCAATGGCCTCGAACCGGGCCAGAAGAGCATAGTACCTGGCATGGACTCCCTTTCCAGGGCAACCTCGACCTCCCCGGCCTCCACCTCAAGCTGTCTAAGGTGGTGGGGTAGCAGCTGGGGCTGGAAGAATAGCTGGAGGACCTGGTGGAAGGCGTGGAGCCTGATAAATCTGAGGAGGTACACCCTGATAAGTCTGAGGTGGTGCACCTCTCCTCTCTCTAGGGCAATCTCTGATCATATGTTGAGGTTCACCATACTGAAAGCAACCCCTCGGAGGACGTGGCGGTCGTTTCTGACTCTGAACTGGCCTGCTGAGCTAACCAGTGATAGCACCTCGAGCAGGAGGAACCTGAGATACTGGTGGTGCATAATAAGGCTCATGAGGTCTAGGAGGAGCTGGAATACCGCTGGCTTCTAGAAGAGCTGAATGAACAGGGCGACTCACAACACCTCTACCATAACGTGCTATTGGTGCAAGGGCTCCTGAAAAATGACCAGTCTCTCGAGGCCTCTTGGCCTTCCTCTCCTTCCTGTCCCAGGCTAACATAGTTTCAATCCTCTGGGCAATACTCACGGCATGCTGGTAAGTAATACCGATCTCCAACTCTCTGGCCAAGCTGGTCTGAATACTGGGGTGGAGTCCCTCAATAAAGCGCCGAACCCTCTCTCTGACACTGACAACCAAAGCTGGTGCATGGCGAGCCAAATCGCTGAAATGGACTACATACACTGACACAGTCATGGCACCCTGGCGTAGCTGCTCAAACTCCGCACGCCAAGCATCCCTAAAGCTCTAAGAGACAAACTCAAGTAAGAAAATCTCGGAAAACTAAGCCCAAGTAAGTGAAGCTGCCTCGTCCGGCCTACTAAGCTCAAAAGCACGCCACCACTGATAAGATGTTCCCCATAGCTGGAAAGCAGTGAAAGAAACCCCACTCGTCTCCACAATACCCATAGTGCGGAGAACGCGATGAAACCCCTCAAGAAAAACCAGGGCGTCATTTGAAGCTAGTCCACTGAACTCAGGTGGGTGGTACTTCTTGTACCTCTCAAGTCGGAGCTGCTCTGCCTCAGGAACAACTATCCTAGTCTCATGCTGAGCTGGAGCTGCTGGGGGCGTAGGAATATACTCTAGGACCTGCCCAATATGAACTCTCTGCTCAGGAGTACGGGCCGCGGGAGTCTATGTCCCTCCTCTGGCCTGGGATGTATCTGGAGCTATCGGGAGTAGACCCGCCTGAGACAAAGTACTGAAGGCACTCAAGAACTAGGCCAATGTCTCCTGGAGGTCTGAAGTAACAGTAGGGACCTCCTGTGCCCCTCCAACTGTAGCTGTTGGGGACTCCTCTGCCTCTGCTCTAGCCGGTGCTCGGGCTGTACCACGTGCTCGTCCCCTGCCCCGGCCCTTGCCTCTGGTGGCTCTGACTAGGGGATCAGGTGCCTGGTCATCAGTACGTCCGGTACGGGTACGAACCATCTGCAAACAAGAATAGAATAGAGTTTAAGAATTTGATGATAGTAACTAGCACGATAAGGAATTCCAAAGAATTTGATTGTTCTTAACAGTTACATAGCCTCCCAAAGATAGATACGGACGTCTCCGCACCGATCCGCGAGACTCTAATAAACCGGCTTGTGACTTGTGACTCCTATGAACCTAGACGCTCTAATACCAACTTGTCACGGCCCAATTTACCCTCTGAAAGGTATCGTGACGGCACCTAGTCTCTATGACTAGGTAAGCCTATAATTTGCGGAAATAACAGAATCAATAAAATAAAGACAGAAAGGATATCAAATAGATATAACATAGCTGCTCAGCATATACAGTTTTACTTCCCAAAACCCGGAATGTCACCATAGTCACAAGTTCTTTAAAAAAAATGGCTCTATATAATGAAACAACGGGAAAATGTACAAGTCTTTCTATGCCTATGCTAGAGTAAAAGGGGACTCGTGGGATTCTGCGGACGCGGCAGATATACCTCGCGGTCTCCTAGGTGCTGGTAGACAACTCCTAGCCACGATAATGAGTGTTGGTCCCTGGATCTGCACATGGGGAAAACATGCACAGGAAAGGGCGTGAGTACTCCACATTCGGTACTCCGTAAGTGCCAAGCCTAACTCTAATCAAGTAGTGACGAGGTCAGGTAGAGTCCCTACTGAGATTGTAAAACAAGTCAATATATAATTTTTAAAACAGTGAGAGATAGACGAGCAATGATAAACATGTTTAATGTAAACGGAAATATTGAATAACATAAAGAGAGCCCTCGGCTCCGCACAACATATATCTCAACAATAAATGTGCAATGCAGTACACGAGGAAAGCTCCCGGATCTCAGTCCGTACTCCCAATTTAAATATGCTATGCAATATAGGGGGAAAGCTCCCGTATCTCTGTCCGTAGTCCCAATTTAAATATGCATCTCAGTACAGGAGGAAAGCTTCCAGTTCTCGATCCGTAGTCCCAATTTAAATATGAATGCAGTACAGGGGGAAAGCTCCCGAATCTCGGTCCGAAGTCCTAATTTAAATATAAATGCAGTACAGGGGGAAAGCTCTCGGATCTCGGTCCATAGTCCCAATTTAAATATGCCAAACAGAAGTATGTCAATTATGGCTTAAGTAAACAATACAGGAAAACAATAGGTAAGGATAGCGTAAAACTTCCTAAGCATGATGTGACTAGTAGCAATTAAGAGGAATACAAGTCAGAACAGGTAGGCATGCTTACACTTAGTCTATCTACTCAATTAAGATAGGAAACAGTAATATATGAGTGAAAATGAGCGTTTTCATGGGAGTAAAAATAGGATTTTAGCAACAATAACCCGTGTACGAACTCGCTACCTCGCGTACACGGCGTCCACATAACAAAATCAGTATAAAAATGCCTAAGGGAAGATCCCCAACAAAGAATAAGGCAAGCCACTTACCTGGACTGTGCTAATCAACTCAATACCAAGCTCTTGCCACGAGTATCGGACTCCGGGTGGCCCAAATCTATTCAAATCGATTGCACCGTGTAAATATCTTTTCAAGGGAACAAGATAGCTAATTATTTATAAGCTAGTACGCGACTTTAGAAAATTCGCCCAAAAAGTCCCTCGGGTCCACGTCTCGGGATCGGGTAAAATCTATATTTTTCGGACACCCATTCACTCACGAGTCTAACCATATAAGACTGTCAAATTAGAAGTCAAATACCCAATCAATACTCCATAATTCGGTCTATGAAGTTCATCCCCATTTTTCCTATGATTTTTGAAATTAGAGGTTGAATTTAAGATTGGAATCATGGAATATGATCTATAAGGGATAGAAATAACTTACCCAAGTTACCCAGGTGCAAAAGTCTTCAAAAAATCGCCCTTCCCGAGCTCTCAAATTCGAAAATATGAAAATGGCATAAACCCTCAGATTTGGGGTTTTATTATTCTACCCAAGCATTTGCCTTACGCGATCGCGTACAATGGGTCGAGATCGCGGAGGGTAATGAAACATGCACCTGGAATTCCTTCATCGCGATCACGATTAAAGGTCTGCCATCGTGAACCTTCTGACACTACAGCAATGCGATTGCGTATGAGATCACGCGACCCCGTAGAGCAAAACACTGTACCTCCCCCAGCCTTAGGATACCTTGCGCGATCGCGATCCTGGGCGTGCATCGCGGAGACCAACTTACCTGAACCATGCGATCGCGGGTGGACTTGTGCGATCGCCAAGCACAATCACTGACCACTTCAACCTAACACTACGTGATCGCGGACTGATTCACACGATCGCAGAGAACATTTATCTGCTGCTGTAAAACCAGAAAACCAGCAAAAGCACTTAGGCCAAATACGCCCGTTTGGGCACCCGAAACACATCCGAGGCCCCCGGGACCTCAACCAAAAATACCAACCAACCCTAATACCTCATTCAAACTTGGTCGAGCCTTAAAAACACATCTCATAACATCAAAATGATCAATTATGAATAGATTCAAGCCTAAGAACTTAGGAATATTCTAGAATTCACATCCGACGCCGAAACACGTCCTAAAATCATCCGAATGACCTCAAATTTTGCACAAAGGTCATAAACGACATTACGGACCTGCTGTCGCTTTCAAAAATCCATTCCGAGTCCGATATCAAATCTCACCTATCGACCAAAATTCTAACTTTCGCCAATTCAAGCCTAAATCCATGACCGACCTCAAAAACACATTTCGAGCACGCTCCTAACCCCGAAATCACCCAACGGAGCTAACGGAGTCGAAGGAATCCCATTCCGGATGTGTATTCACACAGCTCTAGCTACGGCCAGATTTCTAAAGCTAAATTCTACATTTATGGACTATGTGTCCAAAATCACCCCAGATTTCATCACTCAACGCACTGACAGGTTCCAATAACATAAATAGACATGGGATAAATGGTAAATAGGGGATCAGGGCGTTAATTCTTAAAACGACCGACCAGGTCATTACATAAGTCTATGGGTAGAGTATATCTTCAAGAAATTTTGGATTCCGGGGACATGGGCCCGAGGGTATTTTGGTCATTTCACTAAGCGGGGTCGAGAAGTTATATAATTTGGAATTGTTGAAATATTAGAGTATATTTTCATTGGTTTGTCGTTGTTTGGATAGTTTCAGATATATTTTCATTGGTTTGTCGTTGTTTGGATAGTTTCAGAGTGTTGTGTATCGATGTGAGTCGTCGGAAGGGCTTGGAGGCCGGTTATGGAATTTCGGAGCGAGGTAAGTCTCCTTTCTAACTTTGTGAGGGGGAATTGTCCCCCTAGTTGAATTAATTAAGTATATGCTATTATCTTCGGGGGCTACGTACGCACGAGGTGACGGGGGTCCGTGCGTAGCTACTATTATGCCATGTCAGGGTAGTCTAGGACCCTGTAGCATTCCCTACGTGTTGTACCTATGATTCTGCCTGTAATACTAAACTGCTAATATAATCGGAATCGTAATTAAATATCTGAAGAAGACTAGAGCTCATTGTCTTAATTATCTAGAAATAGAATTTATTCCTCCGTTGATAATTGTGTACCTGATAGGGTTGTATTATGGAAATATCATTAAACTTGGCAAATGAGTTTCAAAACAAAGATTTAAGAGCTATATTTCATGTCCCTTTAAAAAGAATTTTACCACCTTCTTGAGAAAATGACTTTCTTGATAAAATGGGGACTTATTGTGTGGACACGTGTAACTTCGGGTGCCTGAGTCACATGTATGATTCGCGAGCAGGATGACCCTGTATTTGTGTATATCTAAAAACCGGGTAAGAGCTCAAGAAACGGCGATTTTCTGTGGGTTTTGAAGAGAAGGATCCTAGGTAACATTTTCTAATCCTAATCCATTGTTAGACCATTATTTCCCGTTGTTTTCTTTAGTTTAGTTATCAAAAATGGGGAAAAGCCATAGGAAAGGGGATGAAATTTTCCCAATCCGAGATTCTGAAAAATTATGGGGTTTTTGGCATCGGATTCCGATTGTTTCTGGTTAAATGAGTTCATGAGTGAATGGGTGTCCGGAAAAATATAACTTTTACCCGATTCTAAGTCGTGGGCCCGATGGTTATTTAACATAATTTCGCGCCTTAGCTTGAATTAAACAGTATAATCAGTTGCATGAGATGTTATTTACGATACGTAATTGAATTGTATAGATTTGGGCCATTTGGAGTCGGATACTCGTGGCAAATGTGTGGTTTCAAGTTGATATTGATCCGGTTAGAGGTAAGTGGCTTGTCTAACCTTGTGTGGGGGACCTTTCCCCTTAGGATGTGATATTTGGTAATTAAATGCCTCGTACGTGAGGTGACGAGCGCATACTTGTTCTAATTGTTGAAAATCCGGTTTTACTTTAAATATCTAGACTGAATTTCTTTCTTACTTATTTTATTTTAATTGCGACCATAGTCTATGTTAGCTTAGAAAATCATGCCTAGTTGCCCTAAATTGCCTATTTGCTTAAATTGCTTTAATTGTACTACGTGAGGCATGTTAGGCTATAATTACTGGTTGCCTTTTATTTTATGCGCTCTAATTCTGAACGTCTTGTTGTTTTGCCTGTATATTTACTTTGGGACTACGGGACGGTATCCCGGGAGATCCCCCTGCATATTTACTTTGGGACTACGGGACGGTATCCCGGGAGATCCCCCTGCATATTTACTTTGGACTACGGGACGGTATCTCGAGAGACCCCCCTGCTTATTTACTTTGGGACTACGGGACGGTATCCCGGGAGATCCCCCTACACACTGATAGTTGATAGTTGGACTACGGGACGGTATCCTGGGAGATCCTTTGGATATACATGATGGACTACGGGACGGTATCCCAGGAGATCCTTCGAATATACATATGATGGACTACGGGAAGGTATCCCGGGAGATCCTTCGGATATACATATAATGGACTACGGGACGGTATCCCGAGAGATCCACCGGACAGTTGAGAAAAGGACTACAGGACGGTATCCTGGGAGATCCTCATTGTTACCATTGTTATTATGATGTACATGATCCGTGTTTACTCTGTTCTTGTGTTTAGTTATTGCCTTGTTTAACCTGTCTTATTTCACTGTTGTACTCATTATTACCCCCTGTTTTCATACTGTAATTTCCTATTATATTGTTTCCCTCAGTAGGGCCCTGACCTTCCTCGTCACTACCCGACCGACGTTAGGCTTGGTACTTACTGAGTACCGTTGTGGTGTACTCATGCCCTTTCCTCTGCATGTTTTTCACGTGCAGATCCAGGTACCTCCACTCAGGCGCACTATCCCCGAGGTTGAAAGATACAACAGAGACTTCGAGGTACATCTGCCGCGTCCGCAGACTAGGAGTCTCTATCTTATTCCAGCTTTTTGTGAAAAGTTTATCCTTCCTTACAGTTGTATAGATATTCTGGAGTTAGAGCAGTGTATTATGTTCTGTTAGCCTGTGGTTCCCGTGAGTTTCTGGGTTTTGGGGTGATATTATAGACTTCCGTATTATTTTGGGTTGTATATGCCAAGTGGAATCTATATAGAACCTTTCTTTTAGATTGTCCAACTTCCTTTTACTTAATTATTTTCGCAAGTTATGTTGATATTCTGCATTGCTAGGCTTACCTAGTTATAGGGATTAGGTGCCGTCACGACATGTTCCCGGAGGGCGAACTGGGGTCGTGACACTTGTATTTCGGACAAGCTTAGTAGAAATTGTAAAATTCTTAGAAATTGCTCATATACTTGTGACGCCGGGTTTTGAGATGTGTTGGGATATATTTGTTAAATAGGACTATTTAAACCATTGTAGTTACTTAAAATATTTTATTTAGTTAATATGTAATAAAGTGAAAGGAAATGCCTTTTTTTCATAAATGCTAAAACCGGAAATCTGTTTCAATTAATTAAAGATTGGCTTGCCTGACAATGATGTCCGACGCCATCATGACCTTATGAATTTTGGGTCGTGACAACTAATTCTAAATTATTCAACTTAATCTTATTGATAGGTTGCACAATTTCATAAAGGAGATGATAGTCGGATCATGGAAGATCTGTTCTCACTTTCACATGGTCCTACCCAATATACGACACATTTTAATGGTTATATTGTTAATGGATATAGATTTCAGGTAGAAGATTATGATAAAAATTTAAGGACTCAAAATTGTGGTGTTGTTGTGGTTGGTGAGAATGATAAAGATAGTGAGAACATTGATTACTATGGAATTTTAACAGATGTGATTAATTGCAATTTGTCATGGGTAGAAGAGTGACTTTATTTCGATGTAATTGGTTTGATGTGTATGATAAATAAAGGGAGTTAAAAGAGATGAGTATGACTTCGTGAAAGTCAATCCGGGAAGATTTTTGAAAACAAATGAGCCTTTTATTTTAGTGGAGCAAGCATCTCATGTGTTTTATGCTATTAATAACTCCAACAAAGGTTGGCATGTAGTGAGGAAGAGTCAACCTCGTGATTCCTATGAGATTGTAAAGAAATAGATGATGATATTGTAGACTTAGGAAATTCTTTACAAAAGAAACGAAAAAGAACTGATGAGGTGAAGTATCTATTTATGACTTAGTATATTCATTCTTACATATACCGATGGCATGATTTCTTTTATTACTATATTGTCACACGTTGTCTTACTATATTTACTTTTGGCTCTTTGCAGGTTCAATATGAAACCATCAAAGGCTGAAAATGAGGTGGAATCAACAATGAAGAGTACAACTAGATATGCGTTCGTCCCGCCAGGTGCTATAAGATGGGACAAGGATGAGGACGAGGGCTTAGATCTTTGGTTGAGAAAGAGAATATGCCAATTAAGGGTTTATTTCCTCAATCTAGTGATCTTGTTAAGCAATACATCCAAACAATTGAAACAAGTAAGATATTTTAAATCTATTGTTTTTAATGTGTACAACTGAATTTTAATGTTTAGATATTAGTAATATGATTTCGTTTTGCCAGGTGCTAGTGGGAAGGGACGAGGACAAGGGCTTAAAAGCTCTACCATATCTGCTAGTCAAGGAGCAGGAACGGTACATAAAAACTCTATCGTTCTTGAGAAAGAGTATATGCAAATTGATATTCCATTGCATCCATCAACTGATCAAATTAAGCAATACACCCAAAAGGTTGAAGCAAGTAAATTTTTCCAAATCTGTGGTATTTTAATTGCATATATTACTGAGAGATACATGGTTTGAAGTGAATAACCAAATCCTTAATGCACTGTTTACTCTGATGTGTCTCTACCAACACCCACAAAGGCTCTATCACTTTTTTATTTTAATGCAATGGAGGCCAGAAGATAAGTCCAGGCTGAGAGAGATTTACTGCAAACATGGCAATTGTTTTGCAAACATGATGGTGGTTGTTGGGTTACTTAATCTCAACTGTTTTTCTCAATATTGCGGCCTTAATTTGGGTTACAGGAGGTCAGAAAGTCCAGATTTTGGGGTAGGATTATGTATCTCAGTTGCAATTGGTGTACCTTCCATTGCTGGAGTTTACTCTATGCTCAGCCCTCTTGGAAAGGATTATGCGCAGCCGTACCCTTCACTTCCATCAAACCTTCCTATCCTCTCTGCACTGGCAGAGTATTTGGTGGTGGTGTATCTTTTGCCTTCTCCCAAATTCTAAAAACACCCAATGAGAATCCTAAATGTACCGAGGCCCCCCGGAACCCCGTCCAACCACACACACAAGTCATATAACCTAACATGGACTTGCTCGAGGTTTCACACAACATAAAACAACACTAACACGATGAATTAAACTAAAAATCCATGGAAATTCTTCAAACTTCTATAAACATTAAGTTTTGCATTTAAGGTCCGAATCACGCCAAACTAAGTCTGCTTCTTACCAAATTTCACAAACAACACATATAAATCATATCGAACCTGTACTGGGCATCGAAATCATAATGCGGGCCCGATATCACATGTTTCACCTCAAATTTCATTTTAAAAAACCTTTATATTTTTCAGAAAATAATTTTCTTTAAAAATTCATTTCTCGGACCCGGGACCTCAGAATTCAATTTCGGGCATACGCCCAAGTCTCATATTTTCCTACGGACCCTCCAGGACCGTCAAATCACGGGTCCAGGTCCCTTTACCAAGAACGTTGACTGAAGTCAACTTTATTCAAATTTCCAATACAAAATTTTCATTTTTCTCAGCTTTTCACATAAAGGCTTCCCGGCTACACGCCCGGGCTGTGCACGCAAATTGAGGTGAGATAGAAGGAGGTTTTCACGATTTCGAAACACAGAATTGGATAGAATATACGGAAAGGGGTCATCACAGTTATGTTGACAAAATCACTGCTCTTTGCAGCAAAACCCAAGTTGTCCTTGCAATAAATCACTTGAATAGTAGAAAAAATAGCTTGAATTATATTAACATTTACAAGCTTCACACCAAATCTTAGTTGACAGAAAACTTTAAGGTAAAAATAACCTCAGTCATTCATGTAGAATATTTTCAAAGTAATGTTCTGGGCTACTAAAATTAATTTAGAGAAAATGTGTTTCTGCTCATTGTATGATAATGTTAACTATATTATCTTTATAATGGAACGTGTCCCTCATACTGATGATAGGTAGTATATTCCTATATTCTTCAGAAAAAACCTTAGCTAATCAGTTTATTAAACACCTAAACCTACTCCACAG
Organism: Nicotiana knightiana; assembly: GCA_005239525.1. Lineage (NCBI taxonomy): Eukaryota > Viridiplantae > Streptophyta > Magnoliopsida > Solanales > Solanaceae > Nicotiana > Nicotiana knightiana. The sequence goes on along the minus strand of ML391926.1, from coordinate 52,041 downwards.
TTCAATTGAAGGCATCTTTAACATAAAAGGCATAACTGTGTGAAGCCAAAGGTGCTTGTTATTGATATTAAAGCTATAACTGTTTGTTGTATTTCCTATCACTGTATGTTATATTACAGTGCAACATTAAAGCTCTAACTTTGGGCAGCATTACAGTGCACCTTAAGTTTGGGCAGCATTCCTATCACTATTTGTTGTATTTCCTATCAATGTTTTCTTTCCTCAAGCATGTGAGAATTCAAAGTGAGAGCCTCTAGACAAAAGATTAATCTTGTGAATTCTATGAGAAACTTTCCACATCTTATTTTGAATTATATTGGTAGAACATGATTTTGAATGTTATATTTATTTGTTGTATGTCACATAACTGGTAATGTCCGCGCTCAGTAGAAGTAGATGATATTATTTTCTCATGATTCAAAATACCAAGTGATGTTGTGTTTTGTTCGTAATAGTTGCTCTCTTGAATGGTAAATCTCGAATTACTGTACCGAAATTTATCGAACCAAAGTTTGATTTACCATCCCAAAGCTTTTCTAATTAATTTTATTTATATTCATGTAGGTTTGTTGATGTTATAACACCTAATGAATTTAGACTTCTTTTGGGGTAAATGGTTTAACCATTGCTAGTTTTAAATTTACATATATAATTTTATCAATAGTTATTGATCATCTTTTAAAACTTTTGTACTTACAAGTTTTGAAGATTGAAGTGACAAGTCAAGAAGCAAGTTTAGAAGATGCACAAGTTCATTATTATTTTGCTAAGGTTGTTATGCAAAATTTGATATCATAGTCTAGCTCAGGATGTTAGATAAGTTTTTTTGTTAAGGTGTGGAGAAAATATTGAAACTAATTAATATCATCATGGGATGTTAACTTGATATATTATATTTTTATATCTAGATTTTTCTATAACAATTTGATATTTATTGATAAAAATAACTTTTGGTGGTATCGAGCTTTAGAACTACACATGGTCAATAAGAGACCAAAAATACTATCGCCAAATTACACCAATTATTTTAATTTAAACAAGGACCTCATCTCTAAAAGATAATGTAGGACGACCAGTTAAAGGTTGATCGCTAAAATGGTTTAACGATTGAAATATATTTATTTTTCTCTGTAACGACCCGGTCTGTCGTGGTGTAAAACCTGCAGTATAATCACTATTATTGACTTGTCATAGGTTGGTTATTCTATTATTGATGTGCTAGAGTGGATAGGCTTGAAATCTGAATGGTTAAATGAGAATTCAGTAACTTAGTCTTTAAAAGATAGCCTTATAATGGAAAAAGTCAACTGAGAATTGACTTATTGGGAAACGACCACGGAATGCAGATTTTATAGCTCGAAAAGCTTCGTTAGGTGATTTGGGACTTAGGAGTGTGTTCAGAATATTTTTGTGATGTCCGGTGTAGAATTAGGTTTGAATTGGCGAAAGTTAGTTTTTGACGATTTCTTATCGGCATTGAAAAATAGGCTATCGGGGTCGGAATGGAATTCCGAAAGTTGGAACAAGTTCGTAATATCATTTTGGATGTGTCTGCAAAATTTCAGGTCAATCGGAGTTGTTTTGGATAGTTTCGGCAACATTGGTGGATTTTTTTAGAAATTTCAAAGTTCTTAGGCTTGAATCAGATGTAATTTTAGTGTTTTGATGTTAGTTTTGGTGTTTCGAGAGTGCAACTATGTTTGAATGATGTTATGGGATATGTTGGTAAGTTTGGTTAGGGTCTCGAGGCGCTAGGGAGTGATTTCGGGTGATTAACGGGCATTTTTGGAATTAGAGCAATTGCTGGTTTTTCTGGTGTCAGTGCAACAGATTTTTACTCTCTGCGATCGCGTGAAGGGAGTTGCGATCGAATAGAGCATTTCGAGAGGGGGTAGGATTTACACTTTGCGATCGCATAAGTGGGTTCGCGATCGCAGAGGTCGAGCAAGGCAGGCATCGCGATAGCGTGAGGGTATCGCGATCGCGATCGCGATCGCGTAGGGATAAGGCAGGCACGTGGGGGCGAGGTCGATTGGTCTTCGCGATCGTGTGAGGGCAGCTGCGATCACGTGGGCTTGAAGAGTGGTGCTCCGCGATTGCGACAGGGAGTCCACGATCGCGGTGAAGAAATCACTAGGCATACTTAAATAAACCCTTCCCCGACTTAAACCTTATTTTACACCATTGTTGTACGGAAAAGAGCTTTGGGGACCAATTTTGAAGAGGAAAATCCTTGTTCTTCATAGAGGTAAGTTTTTTAATTATTAAAACTCGATCTTGTATTATTATAGAACATAAAACCAGTGTAAATTCATGGAAAATCAGTAGAAAATTTGGATTTTTGGGCTTGAGATTTTGAGACCTTTAAGGGTCGATTTGAGGGGTCAAACGAACTCCGATTTAAGTGTTCTTTATATGTACGGACTCATGGTATGATGAAGAACAGTTTGGTATAAAAAATTCTGAGTTTTGAGACGCGGGCCCGAGGGTCGGGTTTGACCAATTTCGGGATTTTTGAGTATTTTTGATACATTTCGATTGGGATTAGTTCCTTAGCATATTATAATGATATACATCTGATTGTTGGTAGATTTGGAGCACTCGGAGGCCGAATTTAGAGGCAAGGGCACTGCGGAGTAGTGTATTAGCCGGTTTTGAGGTAAGTAACGCTTCCAAACTTGGAACTAAGGGTTCGAAACCCCAAACTATTTGATATTTGTTGTTAATTAAGGTGACGCAATTACCAAGTGACGGGCATACGGGAGTTTACCGATTATTTGTAGCCTCGCTCATCCCATGGCACCGTCTACTGGTTACCTCAGATTGATATTGTACTGTGAAGGTGGTAATTACCTTGAACGAAATAGAAATCATGCTAAGTATAGATATTAAGGCTTCACTCCGATGTGTTTAGACCGAAATGGTTGATTATTGCTGTCTCTATCTGTGATTATTGCTTTCATGTACTCAATCCTGTTATAGTATATGTTTCATGCCTCAGTCTCGTAAGTTGCTATTTTATTCTATATTATCATTGGTTTGAATTGATTTTCATATGTTAGAGCATTGTGAGTGAGACTGGAAAGTACTGACTGAGTAAGGCTTGGAGCCTGGTTTTGAGATAGTTATGAGGTCAGACTGCACACCACCGCGATCCTGAAATCATGCCTTTGTTGGCTTGATATAGTGCTTGGGCTGAAAGGAGCCCCTCCGGAGTCTATACACCCCTAGAGAGCGCACAGATATTCCGGAGATGGATTTCTCTATGGTTGTTATGTTTCGGAGATGGATTCATCCGTGGTTATTATGTTTCGGAGATGGATTTCTCCGTGGTTATTATGTTCCAGAGATGGATCTTCTCCGTGGGGGCTGGATCGGCCTTTTTCCTCAGTACTTTGTGACTGTGTCACTTGTGTTTATGTAATATCCGGGATGGACTTCCTTGGGCTTGAAGGTTGTATTCTAGTACTGAGTGGACCACCTTATGAGAGCTTGATTAATGAGTACACATCATTCTTGATTCTATATGAATTCATGCTAGTATGCAGAGTTACAGACATATATTGATGCATCGTGTTTATTTCCTGATATATTACTGTCATGTCCAATTTATATATTGTTGTTCGAATTATCGGAGATTTAGTCCATCACTACCTCTCAGCCCGTAGTTTGGCTTCGTTACTACTGAGTTGGTGTACTCACGTTACCCCCTGCACCTTGTGTGCAGATCCAGGTACAACGGAATTCAGCTCGGGTCAATAAGTAGCAGCAGTTTCATTAGAGTTGACGAGGTAGCAGCTGGCGACCGTGATCTCGTCTTCTCTTTCCTTTCTAGCTAGCGTATTTATTTTCAGACTATGTTAGTCATTTATTTTGATTGTATCAAGTATTAGCAGCTCATGACTGTGTGACACTGGATCCGTGGTTAGTAGGATTTGGTCTTTTGAATTTCAGAAACTGGTTTTCCCAGAAATATTTGATTTATTATTATTATTATTATTATTATTATTATTATTATTATTATTATTATTATTATTATTATTATTATTATTATTGATTTCAGACTTGTTAAAAAGGGGCATTATATTGGAAATTTTATTTAGTTAGATAAAATGGGTGGCTTGCCTGGTTCCACGACAGGCGCCATCACGACTCCGGAAATGGGTTGTGACATTCTCGACCAGATTTTTTGTCCATCTTTAAAAGTAGTTTACGACCAGATTTTCTGCCCTTCTCTAAAAGATAATCTAGGACCAGTTGGAGGTTGGTCGCTAAAAGCTCTAATGACGGGAATATGTATAATTTTAATCGTCTATTAAGGACGAGATGCGCAGTCTCTAAAAGTATTTTACGACCAGAAGTTTTACCCGTGTCTAAATCAATTAACGACCAGATTTTTGGACCCGTTGTTATTGACTTTTAGCGTCGGAAGCTATTACGACGGGTTGCAACCAGCTTTTGCCCGTCGTTATTTCTCCTTTGGGGACCAAATTTGGTCTTTTAGGGACAAGATTTCCCTTCCTTAAAGGCCGTTTTTCTTGTAGTGTTCCCTTGCTAGAGCAAATTTTTGTGTTTTGGGGTATGAGGGACGAGGTAGGGCTTTTACTTCTTGGTGCGCTTCCATGCAGCTGAAGGCCCAACCGTGCACCTGGACACGCTCAAAGGTAGTGGCACAACCACAAGTGCGCTGCCGCGCATGGGACCAGCTGGACACGTATCTAGGCGTGCATACTATGTATTATTTAGTAAAATGCACATAACTTTTTGCACATAGATCTTTTAGGGCTTCATAATAACTCATTAGAAAGGTATTTTAAAGAAGAACAATTTTTATGTTTTGAGAATTTTCAATTTCCTAACAGAATTTTATGAGATCATGCTGGAAGACAGACCTTGCATAAACTTAGTCGACTTTTTATCGAATCTTATGCACCTCTCTCCATATTGATTCCAAAATATCTATTTTCACTCATACTTATCCCGATAGGACTTCGCATGTATAAAATGTCATACTATTATTCTTTTAATACGTTCACACCTAGTCTAAATTTACAGGGTGCTATAATAAATGATTACCTCAGCATGACATTAAGATGCTTATAACGGTCTCTGCTTTTTCATTTACAGATCACCCATCACAACTTCTTCTCTTCTATTCATTAATAAAAATTTATTCTCTGTGTGGTTGTGGAGTAGACACAAATTATCAAATTACATAAATCTTGTCTTAAGTTGTCTTAGACAATTTATTGTTTTTCTCTTTTAATGATTATGTCTTTTCTGTTAGCCTGTCACACTTCTCAAAATTTCTCTCTTTTCTCTCTAAGGTTGTTCTCTCAATACTCTCTCTACTTTCCAAACCAATCAGGCCCTAACTTTACATATTCCCAAGCAGTGACTTGATCTTCCATTCACCTTTAGTTTCTACCACTCCAACTTATATACCTAACAATAACTATATTTTCGAACGTTCAAATCCTAGTCTCGTATATTGTATTCTCAATTAGAGATATGATTAGATACATATATACCACTACTAAAAATTTGAAAAGAAGTGACCACCAAAAGCAACCAAAGATAGTCGCTAAACAGTGAAAAAGAGACCAAAATGAGTCCAACAGGGCTTGGCCGCTATTTTGTTGGTCCCTTTACATTAGGGAACAAAGTTAGTCGCTATTTAGCTACCAACTTTGGTTTCTAATGTAAAAGGATCAAATATTCCGGGTATAAATATAGCAACCAACTTTGGTCGCTTTAATATTTTAATAATATAAATTTAGCGACCAAAGTTGGTCTCTATAGTTAAATTACGTTATTTTTATTTATTATTATTCAAAATATAGCGACCAACTTTGGTCTGTAAACCAAATATTATATTTTTGAATCTGGAATATAGCGACCAAAGTTGGTCGCTTTTTTTTAATTTTTTTTATACATAAGCGACCAAAATTGGTCGCTAATTCCTAGAATTTTTGTTTTTTTTAACAGAATAGCGACCAAAGTTGGTCGCTTATTAGGAAATCTGGGTTAATTAGCGACCAACCTTGGTCGCTATTGCCCAGGAAAAAAAATTTAGATTTGGTCGCTTTTCTGGGTATAATTTTGGCAGAACTGCCTGTTTTGGAAGCTACACCGCCTGCCAGCATACCAAATTACCTATTACAAGCAACAACAACAATACCAACAATTAAACCACCACCAACAACAATAATACCAACAATTAAACCACCACCAAAAACAATAACACAACAACAAAATTAAAACCAACAAAGTATAAAGTTCAATAGAACTAGCACATTAAACTAACAAAACTAAGTTAACACTTACTAGAAGCCCGTTCGAAAATCGGTTCTATTGTCTAGTTCAAAGTATATAAAAGTACTCAAGGACTGTTTCATTCAACATCATTATCATCACCATCTGATGAATATTCATTATCAAGACGGTAATGAGAAGGGTCATTTTGCGGAGGACGAGAATAACGATCACGGAGAGGACGGGAGGAACTAGCATGGGGAGGACAGAAGGAACGCTCACGTTCAAGTAGAGACTCTGGCGATGTCTCGCGAGACCGGGGAATCGGAAAAGCTCCATAAGCTAGGAGAGCTTTGAGTTGAGCTTGCATGCCATGGTACTGAGCTTTCATGCCAACGTTACTGAGCATCTCTAAGCTTTTCTCTTTCCTTGGCAGCTTCTAGCTCAGATGTGAGCTTTGTCACAGTCTCCCGCATAGCGGAGAGGCTCTCCCCACGAAGTTGCTCGCCTTGCGAGGAAGTCCCTATTCCTTGCATTCCATAGTGATAGCGATAGAACTTCTTAGTAGGAAGCCCGTATACCTTCCCCCATTTTTCACAGCCAGCACCATCCATCCATATTCTTTCAGCATCCTCGTCCGAAAGTTGGATTGCCTCACCCGACTCATTAGGTGGATGAATGCGTATGAATTCCTCCACGTCAGCTATGAAGCGATCCTATAAGAAAAATTACATTGAATTAGTATTTCAAAATTTATATAAGTGTAAATCAAAATACTTAATGAAAAGTGAAAACTTAGATGTACAGTCGAGGCTCGGCCCTTGACCCACCTTTCTTGATCCGTCTCTTTCTTCTTCTTCTTGACAAAATGAGTCTCCTTGAATAACTTATCTTGCTTCATTGGATGCCCCAACTTCTTTTCCTTAAAACTCATAAATTTTAGTTAATAAACAGAATAGATATACTTTGAAAATTAAAATAAATTAATCAATTACGTACCAATCTTATTTTTATTGTCCCTTGGCTGATCGCACCTCCAGTGTGCAAGGAGCCTCCCTTCTCGGATGCGCGAGCTTTCTTGCCTTTTTCGCTCTTCTATAAGAAGGTTGTGGTAAGCCATTGCCTTTGCAAATCCTCCCATAAATGTTGAAGCAACCAGCCAGGCTTCTTGTTGAACTGTCTAGCTTTGGAGAAACAATGCGACAACTGCTTCCGAGCTTTGAGATTAAAATTTGCAGCCACTTCCGCGCTATAGCGGTGTTCCCATCCACACTTGCTCTTTATTTCAAAAGTTAAATATTATATGGAAATATCATAAATATAAATAATTTTACTGCTTAAAAGAACATTTATATCTTTAATTCATTAAAAATTTGCTCCTTCAGCGTGAATGGGAATTCACTCCAACTCGTATACGGGCATCATAAAGCTTTCTGGTGGCTTTGGTGATTATCCTCGTAGTAATATTACTCGAGATGAACTTGCAATTTAACAAAAATGGAGAACACATTAATATCTTAGTACAAACTGTAAAAATAATAAAAATAACAAATTACTCTTACCCATCACCCTAAGGGACTATGATGATTCTGCCATACTGATCATAATGCACCTCCTCGTCATCATCAGCATCATCGTACGAAACTTGTACATTAGAGGCATGTATGGAAGGTGTAGGGGGTCAAAGCTACTATCTCGCAGGCGAAGGCCTGAAATAGATGGAGTCCCTGATGAAGATAGTTGTGATCCTTGTGACTACGACATAGCTGGATCGACTGCAAGTGGTTGTGACACCGATGGCTGTGACCCCCGTGGTTGTGATACCGATGGATGTGATCAGTGTGGTCGTGAGGCAGCTGGACTATTTAACGGACGTATAGTCCTATGGCCCTGTGATGAAAGACCCGGTGTCTGTACAAAGACGTAGGGCTGGTGATCTTGTGTCACCTCATAATAGCCATCGGGTGGAGGATAAGACATAGGCGCAGGCATCGGCATCTCTGAAGAGGGTGGAAAAGATGGAGGATTATCTTGTACCCTCCTTTTTCCCTTACTAGCCTTTTCTCGACCCCGAGAACCAGTAGGGTCATCGTTACCTCGACCCTTGCCTATCATCTGGATAATATAATACATATTTAGATTGAAACATATAAGAAACTAGCTATAAAACGAAAGTTATTAAAGAAACCAACTTTTTAAAGCTCATCGACGTATTGTTCCTCGTCCGAGAATTTTTCTTCCTCACGAGTTTGAGCTTCATCAGTTGATTCTAATTCCTCATTTTCTATAATTGTTACTTCATCTATATCAACTTCTTCCAATATGTGTGCAGGATGTTCCAAATCATTTTCTAAAAGTTCGTCCACTATTTGGTGAACACTGGAGATATCGTTTTGATAAGCAACATTTAACACATTCTCGACTTCCACCCTACCTACATGCTTAGTTTTAATTACAACCCACCAATCAGACTTATTTCACGGTAATGGATATGGAGCATAATACACTTGCCTAATATTATGTGCAATTATGAAAGGATCATAGCGATCATACTCCCTCGTATGATTAACCTCAATTATGCTGTATTGGTTGTGTAATCTTGTACCTCTTCTTGGATGTGGGTCAAACAACTTGCATCTAAAGAGTTATCAATTTCTTATATGGCCAAGCTACATATTCTAGTTCAATTATTTCTTTGAGCACATCCTAATAATCAATATCTTAAACTTGGTTGTCATCATCTCTGTCACGACCCAAAATCCCTAAGGTCGTGATGCAGTCGGATACAAGGTCAGGCAAGCCAAAAACATTAACTAATTGAAATAACTTCCCAGTACTAACATTTTCGAAATCGTTACCTTTTTCTTGCATTTCGTAATCGAATAAATAAATTTTACTAAACATAAATACGACAGCACATTAATTCAGTTTAATGAAATAAATCCCAACACGTCCCCAGAACCCGCTGTCACAAGTTGATCAAGCTCAACTATGTCTAATAAAAGACTAAGCGGGCGTTGCAAATATAATCCGGGGTGTTACACCCAGAGTCGATCCCACAGGGAATTTACGTATCAATTAATTCGTCAGAATACGCAACTTTTACTCAATTAATTCTCTCAAGACTTTTTAATATAACTTGGTGATGTTTTACTAATTTGACAATAATAATAAAGGCCTAAGGTTTGGTTTCCCCCGTTGGTGAATTCTTTCTCGGATATTTCTTATAGCCTAATTAATCATCTTTATCAATCATGAACACTCTATCTACCATAAATCTCTCTCAAGTAATTATGATAATTTACTAGACGCACTCTCTCAAGTTACTCTAGCTAGATTGAAATATAGTTCACTTTAGATTGCACCCGAGGTACCGTTATCTCTAATCCAACCTCTAAACCCTCGGTTATGACTTTCGTCTATACTCCGGGAGTGATGTTGTTCAAATAACTACCTAAATATGCACTCTCTCTCAAGTATATATATAATATATAGGAACAGCTAATTGAGGGCCCTTTTAATCAACTACAACAAGAACGTAGTTGAACAAATAGAGATTAATCAACCAAAATATATTAATATCACAAAACATTCATCCCCAACGGGTTCTACCAAAACCCTAGATTAAATAAATTAGCTAGACATGTTCATAAGAATAAAACTCAAAATAACTTGCATAATTAAACTACAAAGTAATGAATAAAAGATGTAAAAATCAATATTTTTGTCACTTCAATGGTTTTCTCTCTTCAAATCCTTCGTTTGCCTTCGAATCCTCGTTAATTTGTGTTTTAGGGGTCTATTTATATGTTTAGGACAAACCCTAAACGTGTAGGATACTTCTATTCCAACAGGGAAACACTTAAACTCGTCAAAACTCGGAATTGACCGAAACAGGGGCCTGGCGTTTGGGCCCTAGCGCCTGGCGTTGCTGGCGTTTGGACTCTAATGCCAGGCAGGGTCAGGCGTTTGGGCTCTGGCGCCTGGCTATAGCCCGGTGCACTCCTCCTCGCCTCCTGAGCGCATTTTCGATGTATTTGCATCCATTTAGCTCGGTTTCCATCTCCAATTCACCTACACATGAAATAGACTCTATTATGCACATAAAAAGTGTATTTTTATCATTAACGCACATAAAATGTAGGGCATATAACATGTTAAACCATGAATTCTAGCCTCGCATCAATACCCCACACTTAAACATTTGCTCGTCCTGGAGCAATAACACTACACTCATGTACACA
>ML391926.1:5200-20758 GCA_005239525.1 Nicotiana knightiana | reverse complement strand
TTTTAGGAAAAGCGACCAAAGTTGGTCGCTATTTTTGGTCTGTAAATAATTTTTGTCCGTTTGACCAAAAATAGCGACCAACTTTGGTCGCTATTTAAAAAAAATAGTTTTTTTTCTTTTTTTGGTTTTTAAATATTCTAAGCTATAAAAAAAATTTATTAGCTATATATATTTATTTTATTTAATTAAAATTATTATAAATAATATTAACTAGGTATTAATTTTAATAGATTATAATAACATCTATGTAAAGTAATTTTTTAAGTTATATTTAAGTATATGAGTAATTTCATACACACGCATAAACTATATTGTAATTGATGATCAATCTTATACATTACTACGTGCGAATAATTAATGAATTGATAAACCTATATATATATATACACACACACACACACACACACACACACAGAGACACTTCACTGTAATAATATAACGTATATATAACTTGTTATAGTATATGTTAGTGTGTGTATATATATAACACACACTTCGTGGTGCTTTAGCTACATATATAGCATGTTATAGTATATGATGGTAGTATTCATTATTTGTATTATAACAGAGTTAATGAATTACATTCATTCATCACCAGGTTATAAGTCGATGAATCAATTTACAAGTGTATAAATCCCTAAAATAACCTGACCCTGTATTCCTAGCGCTTCATGTATATATATATATATATATATATATATATATACATGAAGCGCTAGGAACACAGGGTCGGGTTATTTTAGGGATTGATACATATTGCTAACAATTAATTTTTGACCATACTCAAATTCTATATTATTTTTGTGTAAATATTTATTTTAGGTCTAATCTTAATATTTTAAAATTTGTATCTTACTTTTAATAGTTTTTATTTAAGAAATTAAAAGNGAGCTGAAGTTCGCAAGCTACTTCAAGCCCGTCTACTAGAATGCTGAAGTTTTGCGGGATTGCCTTTGCTACTTCAGCCCCGCATGCTGAAGTTATGCACAAAAGCGGGTACGAATGTAATTTTTTTAACAAAGCGGATATAAGTTAAAACGTGGCACAAAAAGTGGGTACGGATGCAAAAGCCCCTAATGAAGTCATGCTTTGGTAAAACAAACTTAATACTAAACCCAATAAGTCACACTCTTTTAATCAAGGAAATAGCATATTCAAATGGCGTAGAACTTAATCAATATCATGCTTCAAATTTCTAAACAAACAAATAGCAAGAACAATGGAGAGAATATAACAATTAAGAAAAGAGATGAGAGAACCTTATTGTAGAAAAACTCCTTCAACAATAAGAGAAAAATCTCTAGAAGCCTACACTTTGAAAGCCGAAACAAGGTCCTAGGCCCAAGTCTAAAATGGAGATCGAGAATGCGACGGGAACTCGACTACGACTAACTCGAAAATAAGAATCACAACCAATACCTCCCTCTAATGACCTAGCAACCTCGAACTTTTGGAGTGTGCTCGACGGACTGTTTTAGGTAGCGATTAACGGCCGTTTTGGAGGTGGTTCGTGGCTGTTTTCAGCAGTACCACAACTAAGTTTTGGGGAGTTTTTTGGGTGGTTTGAGGCTGGTTTTAAGGGCTGTTTTATTGCCTTTTTGGGATGGAATTTCCAACTGCATTTTGGCTTATTTTTTATGAGCTTTGGGGTGTTTTAATGGCTGAAGTTTCAGCTAGTTTTCATGGTTATTGATTTAGGAAGATGAAGTTGTTTTGAGGTTTTTTTTGTGTGGTGGATCTGAGCTACTTTTGGACTTGTTTTGATGGCTGTTTGGTTGTATTTTTTCGGCAGAATTGAGAGGAATAACGTGACGAAGGTCTTCTCGTTATCGCCTCTGTTTCTTCTTTTTCGTTTCCTTCTCCAGATTTCTTTCTCTTCTCGTCTCTTTCTTCTTTTTTCAAAATTCCTCCATATTCTCTTATTATCATCTCCTCTTAAATAGATGAATCTTAGGCCATTCACCCCACGTCCAAGAAGTTTTCAAAAAGGATTCATGGGATATGGGATTAGAGGCGTGAGGGAGTGCTTAATGGGGTTGAGAGAGGAAATCGTGGGTGAGAGGGGTGAGCAGTTAGGTAACCCATTTTGATAAAATTAAAAAGAAAGTAAAAAAAAAAATTAAAAAAAATATATAAAAAAATTACTAATCTAACAAATAACAATCCTAATGTCCCCCACCCCTCACGTCACTCTACACTATTGCACATATATATATATATATATATGTGCAATAGTGTAGAGTGACGTGAGGGGTGGGGGACATTAGGATTGTTATTTGTTAGATTAGTAATTTTTTTATATATTTTTTTTAATTTTTTTTTTTACTTTCTTTTTAATTTTATCAAAATGGGTTACCTAACTGCTCACCCCTCTCACCCACGATTTCCTCTCTCAACCCCATTAAGCACTCCCTCACGCCTCTAATCCCATATCCCATGAATCCTTTTTGAAAACTTCTTGGACGTGGGGTGAATGGCCTAAGATTCATCTATTTAAGAGGAGATGATAATAAGAGAATATGGAGGAATTTTGAAAAAAGAAGAAAGAGACGAGAAGAGAAAGAAATCTGGAGAAGGAAACGAAAAAGAAGAAACAGAGGCGATAACGAGAAGACCTTCGTCACGTTATTCCTCTCAATTCTGCCGAAAAAATACAACCAAACAGCCATCAAAACAAGTCCAAAAGTAGCTCAGATCCACCACACAAAAAAAACCTCAAAACAACTTCATCTTCCTAAATCAATAACCATGAAAACTAGCTGAAACTTCAGCCATTAAAACACCCCAAAGCTCATAAAAAATAAGCCAAAATGCAGTTGGAAATTCCATCCCAAAAAGGCAATAAAACAGCCCTTAAAACCAGCCTCAAACCACCCAAAAAACTCCCCAAAACTTAGTTGTGGTACTGCTGAAAACAGCCACGAACCACCTCCAAAACGGCCGTTAATCGCTACCTAAAACAGTCCGTCGAGCACACTCCAAAAGTTCGAGGTTGCTAGGTCATTAGAGGGAGGTATTGGTTGTGATTCTTATTTTCGAGTTAGTCGTAGTCGAGTTCCCGTCGCATTCTCGATCTCCATTTTAGACTTGGGCCTAGGACCTTGTTTCGGCTTTCAAAGTGTAGGCTTCTAGAGATTTTTCTCTTATTGTTGAAGGAGTTTTTCTACAATAAGGTTCTCTCATCTCTTTTCTTAATTGTTATATTCTCTCCATTGTTCTTGCTATTTGTTTGTTTAGAAATTTGAAGCATGATATTGATTAAGTTCTACGCCATTTGAATATGCTATTTCCTTGATTAAAAGAGTGTGACTTATTGGGTTTAGTATTAAGTTTGTTTTACCAAAGCATGACTTCATTAGGGGCTTTTGCATCCGTACCCACTTTTTGTGCCACGTTTTAACTTATATCCGCTTTGTTAAAAAAATTACATTCGTACCCGCTTTTGTGCATAACTTCAGCATGCGGGGCTGAAGTAGCAAAGGCAATCCCGCAAAACTTCAGCATTCTAGTAGACGGGCTTGAAGTAGCTTGCGAACTTCAGCTCTAGTAAATGGGGAACTTCAGCTCTAGAGCTGAAGTTTTGTCTTTGTAACTGGGGAATTTCAGCCCCGTATGCTGAAGTTATTGTCTTTATAAGTTGGAAACTTCAGCTCTAGAGCTGAAGTTTTATCTTTGTAATTGGGGAACTTCAGCCCCGTATGCTGAAGTTTTGTCTTTATAACTGGCGAACTTCAGCTTAACTGGTGCTTCAGCTCAGCGAGGGAAAGGGGAGCTGAAGTTATTTAAAAATTGGGTACAAATTAAAAGTTTTTAAAAAATCGGGTATAGGTTAAATGGGGGCGACCAAATAGGGTGCCCCGCGCAATGTTTACACTTCATTCTAACATATAGGGATTGCTAAATGATTGGGTCGTGGGGGTTGGGATAAAGCTGATTGGAATGGGTTGAGCTTGATTATTAATGGGCTGTGGGATTTAGTTGAAATTTGGAGGTAATCAGGAAATTTATTTGGCCCGAAATGAGTGAGCTGGACCATGTTTCTTGTATTATAACAAATAAGCATCGAATACTAACATGTACTTAGACCTAATATGCAAGTTAGCATGTCAAAATTATCTACAATCACACATCTTTTTCCAAAATAGTTTCCTTAATTGTGACCCTACAACAATCTCAAATTAGTTTAAGAAGAACAATTCAAATCGCTAGTATGCTTTAGGCGCACTAATAAATCAATTTTTTATCGTGATTATGTACATGTTCGCGTGACATAGTTATAATTTCAAAATTAAAGGCAAAGTATGCGTTCGCGCGACTTTTGCATAATAATCTTAATAAAATTAAAGTGTTATTAATTGTGTACACGTATGCATGACATGATTCTTAACTCACCAAACAAAATGAATACATGTACGTGTGATTCGTTTCAAGATAATTTCATAATTACAAATAATCAAGTAATTAAAAGCGGTAAAAGATAAAATGCTCATAATGTCCTAAAATGAGTAATTAAATAATTTAAGCCAAGAATAAATTGTAAAGAGACCGTGCTAAAACCATGGAACTTGGGAATACCTAACACCTTCTCCCGGGTTAACATAATTTCTTACCCGATCTTTTGGTTTCACGGACTTTAAAACGGAGTCAATTTTCCTCGATTTGGAATTTAAAATAAACAGATGACTTGGGACACCACAAATTATCCCAAGTGGCGACTCAGAATAAATAAATAGTCTCATTTCGAATAATGTCACTTAAATTGGAAAAACTTCATATCCCCTCGAGAAAAAAAAGGTGTGACAGCTCTGGCGACTCCGCTGGGGACAAGAACCCAGAACTTCTGGTTCAGGGTTCAGAATTCGACCTTGTAATGTGATTTATACTTGGCTTTATTAATTTGATGTTATTATACTTTTTGGGCCTAATGTGCTAATAGCCGCTTATTTACCGCTTTGATATTATTTGAATTGTATTAAACTGTCTTCTTACGCCTCCCTTGCGAGTCGTCTGAATTTATGGTGCACACGTGCGCGTGGCCCACTTTTCTGTTAGGAGTCATCCCAATTACAATGAGGTTGTGGCTCAGTAACTAGGCCGAGTAGACTTTCGTGCTCTCGGTATGTTGCCCCCACCTCGGCTCGAGATGTCTGCTTGGGTAAGCCAGGTCTAAAACATTCCCCTAGGATTTAAACCTAGAATAACATAGCCTCATGCCCGATCCCTAGTAGGAACATTTGTTTGCATCATGTGCATTTAACTTTAGGGACTCAACACAGGGGATGAGTCCGTCTAGGACAGGTGTACCCATGAATTTCAAGACTATCATGATGCATCTTATGTGCTACTTGTGCATTATGTTTGATTCAGTTTGTGCATGTTGACCGGTATCTAAAAAATATAAAAATATTGAGGGAAAACCAGAAGGAATAAAATATGAGAGACAGAAAATTTACCCGGTTTTCGAAAGTTTCATTATTTACTCCAAAAAAATAATTATTACAAATAAGCCTGAATTTTTCAAAAAGTGTCATCCTATTCCTGAAACATTTACGAACTACGCGAGTCTGATTCTCACCGGATGTGAGATACGTAGGCAACCTTCATCGGGTCCGGCCTCCACTTTTCAAAAATTCCAAAATATTTTATTTAATTTCTTCTCAAAATCCAAAAATATTTTCATTCTTATTTAGAAGTCTTTTTTTTTGTTAATTTCAAGAAAAAAAATAATAAAAAAGTTCAAAAAAAAATTCTTTCTTCTTTAGAAGTCTTCCAAAAGAAAAACATAGAAATTCAAAGACATACTTTCTTTGTTAAGAGCATTCATGAACTGAATTGTATAAGAATAAGAGTTAGTTTACTTACTTTATTCCAGATTTTCCTGAACTACGTAATGGTCTGATTCATGCAACGTCATGATACGTACACAATCCCCATCGGATGCGATCATAACCATAATTAATCTGAAAAAAAGGATTTTAGGAATATATAAATAAAAAAAAGAAAAGAGAACGCTAAATTCAAGATGAAAATAAACCAATAAACCAACAAGCCGTGATGAGGCATGAAGCCTGTCAAACTCATTCTAGAAATGAAAATGTCACGACCCAAAATCCATAGGTCGTGATGCCGCCGGACACCACTATCAGGCAAGCCAAATCCTTAATTAGTTGAAATATATTCATGCTTTAATGTTTTCGAAACCGTTACCTTTTCTTGCATTTCATAATCAAGTAAATAAGTTTTTGTAAATTAAATATGACAACAAATAAATTTTGTTATTTAAAAACAGTGATCTAAGATTTCCACTTAAACAATTATCCCAATACATATCCCAGAACCTGGTGTCACAAGTACATGAGCTATTTCTAAGAATTTATACAATCATTAAAAAGTTTGTCCGAAATACAACTGGACGAGCAAATTTAAAATGAAATATATACAGTATGAAGGTGACTTTGTCAGCTGCGGATCGCCTCCGGAAGATGCAGCTTGCCTGAGTCTCCGAATCCTCCACATTTGCTATGTAAGTACATGTGCAATAAAATGCACAACAAGTGTAGTATGAGTACAAAAACAATGTGTACTCAGTAGGTCGTCCGCCTAACCTCAGAGAGGTAGTGACGAGAGGTCAATTTAGACACTTACTAAAGGTCCATTTAAAATATTTAAGAGTGACGCTAAGCATGATTTTTATCATAGGCAGTCTATAAAACAGGATTCAAACATCCTTCAATTTCGTTCACATTTAACACTTTATATCTTCGTCATATTCACAATTAATCAACATGGTGATTTAAACAGATAATAATAAATCAACGGAAGGAACAACTTCTTCCAAAAGTCTTTTTAATAACTTAAGTCTTTGTCATTTCAATCGACAATTTAACATTTCAGGCCAATAATCAGGAAAATCTCATAGCAACTACGCAGCAAATATCATGCGCAAGCAATGCCGAGGGTCGAACGGCGCGGACCAATAATAATAAATTGTGCACTGCCGAGGGGTGGACCGGCTCGAACCATAATGCATCTACCTGCCCCCGCTCGCGAATCGATCATGCGACGCGGTTAACATAATACGGCTAGCCTGCTCGCGAATCATACATGTGACTCAGGTGCTCATATGAGTACATACACAAATACCGGGTACTCCTGCTCGCGAATCACTCAAGCGACTCAGGCACACAACCTTACACATATCCACACAATAAATTCATATTTTTATCAAGAAAACCGTTTTTCTCAAGAATGTGGTAAAATCTTTTATTAAAAGAAATATGAAATATAGGTTTTGAAATCTTTGTTTTTGAAACTCATTTGTCAAATGTAGTGATACTCCAGGATACAATCCAGTCCAGGTACACATATATTCATAGAAGAAACAAATTCTCTTTTTAGAAGATTGACAATATGATCTCTAGCTTTCTTTTAAGCATTTAATTACGTTTTCGGTCATATTAGCAGTTCAATGATACAGGCAGGGTTACATGTACACACATAAAGCATGCTAGTGGGTCTTAGGCTACCCGGACATGGCATAATAGTAGCTACGCATGGACTCCCGTCACCTCGTGTGTATGTAACCCTCAAAGATAATAGCATGTAGTGAATTAACTCACCTAGGGGGACGATTCCCCCTCACAAAGTTAGAAAGGAGACTTACCTCGCTCCGAAATTCCAACACCGACTTCCAAGCCCTTCCGATGACCCCAACGGACACATAACGCTCCAAAACTACCACATAAATGACGAAGCAATGAGAATTCATCCTAATACTCACAACAAATTCAGATTATATACTTTCCCAATCCCGCTCAGTAAAATGACCAAAATGCCCTCGGGCCCATGTGCCCGAAATCCAAAATTTGTCGAAGGCACGTTCTACCCATAGCCTTACTAACTCAAATATATAATTTTCTCAAATATTCATGCTCAATTCGTGGCTAAAATCCAAAGTTGCATTTTTTAGGATTTTCTTCCAAAACCTCAATTTTTCCTACAATTCCTATATCAATTCATGCATAAATCTTGTATTTAACCTTAGAAACAAGTAGAAACAACTTACCTCTTGATGGTTGGCGAAATCTCCCTTGAAAAGCCCTCCAAAATCGCCTAACCCAAATGAAAAATGAGAGAGAAATGGCTCAAATCCGATTTTAAAACATTCTGCCCAGGCACCTTTTCGCACCTGCGGTCCGATAGCCATTCCTGCGGCTCTGCACCTGCAAAAAATCCATCGCAGGTGCGGCTCTGACTCATCCCAGCAAAATCCCAATCCTGCGATCCTTCTTCGCACCTGCGATATCGCAGGTGCGACCAAACTCCCGCACCTGCGGTCCCTCAGCTCCAGACCCAAAATCTCGCACCTGCGGCCAAATCATCGCAGGTGCGGTTGCACCAGTTGACAACAACTTCATCCCCTTTTTCCAACTTCAACTTTGATCCGTTAACCACCTGGGATCCATCTGAGGCCCCCGGGACCCTGTCCGATTATACCAACCTGTCCCAAAACATGACACGGACTAGCTCGAGCCCTCAAATCACATCAAACAACGACGAAATCATGAATCGCACTCAAATCCAATTCTTTAAGAACTTAGAATTTCAAACTTCTACATCCTATGCCGAAACCTTTCAATTCACGTCCGACTGACCTCAAATTTTGCACACAAGTCATATTCAACATTACGGACCTGCTCCAACTTTTGGAATCGCATTCCGACCTTTATATCAAAATCTCCACTTTCGGTCGGATTTCCCAAAACCTTCAAATTCCTATCTTTAACCAAATAACTCCAAAATGACCTACGGACATCTAAATTCACTTCCGATCGCGCTCCCAATTCCAGAATCACCAGACAAAGTTATTCCAAGAATCGGAGTCCCAAACGGACATCAACCTCACTGATATGTACTTCAACCCCAAATTCATAAAATCCTTCTAAAATGCTAACTTCCATAATATACGCCGAAACGCTCCTGGGTTATCCAAAACCTGATTCAGACATACACCCAAGTCCAAAATCATCATACGAACCTGCTGGAACCTTCCAATCCTAATTCGGAGATCGTTTACTCAAAATTCCAATCTTAGTTGATTTCTCCAACTTAAGGCTTCTGAAATGAGAATATCCTTTCCAAATCAATTCTAAACTTCCCGGAATTCAATTCCGACCATTCCCACGGGTCATAATACCTAAAATGGAGTTGCTCACAACTTCAAACCGCTGACCAACGTTCTAGAGCTAAAAACGACAGGTCGGGTCGTTATAGAAAATGACATTAGGTGCATGACATATAATGTGTGATTAATATCTGCAAAATGCCTAACTCTAACACGTTTGTTGTTTGTCATCTAAACATCAGGTAAACAGAGGTGGTTAGTTTGTGGTTTAAACTGGTGACTCACCCTTACAACACGAGATCAAAAGGAAAAAATAGCATGGAAAACAATAGTGAGAATGAGTCAGATAATGATGGAAAATTGGTCGAACAAAGTTCGGGACTGGTTGAAGAAGTAAGAGTGTTGAAGCAACAATTGGCAGAGATGTACCAAGCATGGGCAAATGGACATGCACCGCCTCCACTACCCATAGGGTCTTCGGATAGTCTTCATAATGTGTCAGTTGCAAATCAAGTACCCATCTCCCTAATAAGTAACCCATTGTACCAACCTAGATTCAGTCCGAGCATTAACCTTCCCACTATCCACAGTACTTCCATTCCACGTCCTCCAACGGCACCCCTAAAAAATGACCCACATACTGCACCCGTTGTCCCTACTTTCATTNAAACAACAGTGAGAATGAGTCAGATAATGATGGACAATTGGTCGAACAAAGTTCGGGACTGGTTGAAGAAGTAAGAGTGTTGAAGCAACAATTGGCAGAGATGTACCAAGATTGGGCAAATGGACATGCACCGCCTCCACTACCCATAGGGTCTTCGGATAGTCTTCATAATGTGTCAGTTGCAAATCAAGTACCCATCTCCCTAATAAGTAACCCATTGTACCAACCTAGATTCAGTCCGAGCATTAACCTTCCCACTATCCACAGTACTTCCATTCCACGTCCTCCAACGGCACCCCTAAAAAATGACCCACATACTGCACCCGTTGTCCCTACTTTCATTGTTCCTCAACCAGCTCTTGCTCAAACGCCCAACAATGATCCACAACTGGATGCTCATGATGCTTAACATTACTCTCCAAAACTGAATTTCAAGGTTCCAGATTCATACAAACATACTCCTCATAACATGTTCCCAGTTGAGACTGAAAAGCCGGACAAGAATATGGAAAAGAGGAAATGACTAGAAAAATGAAGAGCTTGGAACAAACCATGAGAAACATACAGGGTTTGGGAGGCCACAAGAGTGTGTCATTTAACGATCTATGCATATTCCCCCATGTCAATTTTCCACCCGGTTTCAAGACCCCCAAGTTTGACAAGTATGATGGGCATGGTGATCCCATCGCCAATTTGAAGAGATATTGTAACCAATTAAGGGGAGCAGGAGGCAAAGAAGAATTACTCATGGCTTATTTTGGGGAAAGTTTGACTGGAATTGCTTCAGAATGGTTCATAGATCAAGACATCTCTCACTGGCATGTGTGGAACGACATGGCTCAAGATTTTGTTCAACAGTTTCAGTACAATATTGATATAGTGCCAGACCGTTCCTCTCTCGTCAACATAAAGAAGAAATCAACAGAAAGCTTCAGAGAATATGCAATCAAGTGGAGAGAGCAAGCTGCTAGGGTCAAACCCCCGATGAAAGAGGCAGAAATGATTGACTATTTTCTCCAAGCTCAGGATCCTGATTACCTCCATTATATGTTAGCCGCCATTGGTAAACCTTTTGTTGAGGCGATTAAGATCGGGGAAATAGTTGAGAATGGCATGAAATCAGGAAAAATTGTGAGTCAGACATCCCTTAAGGCGACCACGCAAGCAATTCAAAGTGGGTCAGACAGTTTCAGAAACCGGAAAAAGAAAGAGGAAGGATCCACGATGGTATCTGGGTTCGGGGGAGTTCAAAGAGGGGTAATTCCTTCTTATGTGCAGTTCCAACAAGGACAATCCAATTCTCCTCAATATTACTATCCACCTCAGGGTCCCCGATACTCAGTTCCTTCACAATAATACACACTGTTTAATGCTCAAGCTTATGCTAGGCCTCCCAATCACCAGCAATGGCGGGCACCGATCCCACAAGGCTCTCGTCAACTTCGCCCAAATTTTCAGGCATCATATAAGCCTCATCCCCGACAAGGATATGTGAGATAGGAGGAGCCAAAGAAAGAGTTCGCCCCAATTGGAGAATCGTATACAAGCCTATTTCGAAAGTTGATGCAACTGAAGTTGATTGAACATGTCATGCCGAGTTATGTGAATCCAAATTCAAAAGGTTTTGACTCAAATGCAAGATGAGAGTATCACTTTAACACCCACGGTCATAGTACCGAAAATTGTTGGACATTAAAGAAAGCCATTGAAAATCTGATTGAAGCAAAGGCAATTGTGGTAACAAACAATGAGGATATTCCTAATATCACAAACAATCCGCTCCTAGCTCATGATAATACACATTTTATTGGGATGATTTGTGATGATCGAGATTACAAGCAGTCTGGCAAGACAGAGATGGTTGTTGGAACCATAGGGCAAGAACCAAAAATGATAGTAAGCCCTACGCAATTAGCACCGTTGATTGTGAAAGGTGTGAGTTCTAGTTTGAACTTGGCAGGTTCTGGAAAAACGATTCTTTATGTCCCTAGAAGCACAAAAAAGGTTGAGGTTCAATTGGGTGGGCCAAGACTTTACATCCCTGGGGGCATTCAAAAGATCGTTCCGAACAATATTTTCAAAAATATAACAGAGCCAGTTATGATCCGACCTGTTGCACAACTCCCAGTGACAAACACAAAAACTATTCCCTGGAATTATAACAAAACTGTCATGACATACAAAGGAGAAGAGATAGTTGAAGAAGCAGATGAAATGGGGGGCATGACCCACTCTGGAAGGTGCTATTCACCAGAGGAATTGAGAAAAGCTAAGCAAGCCAGGGAAAGTCACTTGCCAGTGAAAGAACCAGTTGCAGAAAAAGAAGCGGAGGAATTCCTTAAGAAGATGAAAATGCAAGACTACTCAATCATTGACCAAATAAGGAACACCCCTGCTCAAATTTCTTTGTTATCTCTGCTTTTGCACTCAGAAGAACATCACCGTGTGTTGATCAAAACTCTAAACGAGGCATATATCTCAAAAAAGACAACGGTGAATCAGCTGGAAAAAATGGCTGAAAGATTCTTTGAAGTAAATAGAATTACATTCCGCGATGATGATTTGCCTGAGGAAGGGGCTGGGAAAAATAGAGCTTTGCATCTTATGGTCAAATGTGAAGGGAATTACGTGAAAGGATTCATGACTGACGGAGGCTCAAGTGTAGATGTATGCCCTCTTTCTACTATACAAGAGCTGAACATTGACATTAACAGAATCCGAACTAGTAATGTCAGCATCAGAGCTTTTGATGGTTCAAGAAGAGACACTATTCGGGAAATCGAACTCACCATGACCATCGGCCCGGTTGATTTTAACATTGTCTTTCAAGTGTTGGATATGAAAACTTCCTATAATTTTCTGCTGGGAAGGCCGTGGATCCATACTGCTAGAGCTGTACCTTCCACCCTACATCAAATGGTCAAATTCGAGTATGATAGTCAAGAAATTGTTGTTCATGGGGAAGATGACTCATCAGTCTATAAAGAACCGTCCATTCCATGTATCGAGGGCAAGGAAGGATGTGAATCCCTCATATATCAAGCATTTGAGGTGATTGAGGTGGACCAAGTGGAAGAAGGAAAACCAATTCAGCATCCCCGTCTGTCAACCACATCTATGATGGTAGCTTCGCTGATGTTAAAGAATGGTTATGAACCAGGAAAAGGATTAGGGTCCTCTCTGCAGGGAATTGTGAACCCTATTGCTCCATTTTTGAAGAAAGATACCTTTGGTTTGGATTTTAAACCAACATCGGCTGACATAGATAGAGCCAAGGCCCGTAAAAAGAATGGTTGGAATTTGCCCAAACCAACCCCTCACATTGCCTACTCTTTTTTCAAGCCGCAATTTGAAGAAGCCCAAAAACCATTCTACTCAAGATGACATTGATGAAAGTTGCCAGAGTATCAAGGAGATGTTCTATGAGATCAATATGGTTCAAGTTGGTGAAGGCCCTAGTCGTGTAAGTTTTCAGCTAATTGGTCCAGATACCTCGCTCAACAACTAAGAAGCAACTCCTCTTCCCATCAGGAAGGAGTCGTGGTAGTCTGTTTTGCTGCTTTTTCTGTATCTGGATTATTTTAAGGGTTGTAATCCAGATATTTTAGTTAATTTCTTTGCTTTGATGTTAATCCTTCTATCCTTTCAAATTCAATAAAATGAAGANAAAAGGGAATTGGATCAATTTGAGAATAAGCCTAAGCCTAACTTAAATGAAACTGAGGCAATTAACCTGGGAAGTCCTGAAGAAACCAGAGAAACAAAAATAAGCATTCATACCGAACAAAAGACGAGAGATTCCATAATTCATGTTTTGTTCGAGTACAGAGATGTATTTTCTTGGTCGTATGATGACATACCGGGTTTCAGTGCCGATTTAGTGGTTCATAACCTTCCCACACATCCTAATTTTNACAAAAATAAGCATTCATACTGAACAAAGGACAAGAGATGCCATAATTCAAGTTTTGTTCGAGTATAGAGATGTATTTGCGTGGTCATATGATGACATGCCGGGTTTAAGTGCCGATTTAGTGGTTCATAAGCTTCCCACATATCCTAATTTTCCACCAATCCAGCAAAAACAAAGGAAGTTTAAGACAGACATGAGTGATAAGATTAAAGAAGAAATCACGAAGCAACTAAGTGAAAACGTGATCAGGGTCGTCCGATACACTACACGGTTAGCAAATGTTGTGCCAGTGCCGAAGAAGGATGGAAAATCAAAGTTTGTGTTAACTATGGGGATTTAAACAAAGCAAGTCCAAAAGGCCACTTTCCCTTACCCAACATTCATATCCTTGTTGACAATTGTGCTAAACATGAGATCCAATCTTTTGTGGATTGTCATGCCGGATATCACCAAATTTTGATGGATAAAGAAGATGCAGAAAAGACTGCCTTCACAACTCCATGGGGAACTTATTGTTATAGGGTCATGCCATTTGGTTTGAAGAATGCAGGGGCAACTTACATGAGGGCCATGACTACCATTTCATGACATGATGCACAAAGAGATTGAAGTGTATGTTGATGATGTGATCATTAAGTTCAGAACACAAGATGACCACGTGCAAGACTTGAAAAACTTCTTTGAAAGGCTACGAAGGTACAATCTCAAACTTAATCCAGCCAAATGTGCATTTGGAGTTCCTTCTGGGAAGATTTTGGGTTTTATAGTTAGTCAAAGGGGCATTGAGTTGGATCCCTCAAAGATAAAGACCATTCGAGAGCTGCCTCCCCCAAAATATAAAAAAGAAGTCATGAGTTTACTCGGGAGGTTGAACTACATCAGCAGGTTCATTGCGCAGCTTACAACCACATGTGAGCCTATTTTCAAGTTGTTGAAAAAGAACGCCGCTATCAAGTGGACAGATGAGTGCCAAGAAGCTTTTGATAAGATCAAAGAATATTTGTCAAATCCCCCTGTTTTGGTTCCGCCGGAACCTGGTAGGCCCCTGTTTTTATATATGTCAGTAATGAATAGTTCCTTTGGCTGTGTTCTGGGTCAACATGATGCCACAGGCAAAAAGGAACAAGCAATCTATTATTTGAGCAAAAAGTTCACCACTTATGAGGCCAAATATACTCTTTTGGAAAGAACATGTTGTGCCTTAACCTGGGTCGCTCAGAATCTTAGGCATTATCTTTTTGCCTATACGACTTACCTCATATCCCGAATGGATCCCCTGAAATACATCTTTCAGAAGCCGATGACAACTGGTAGATTGGCAAAATGGCAAATCCTGCTCACAGAGTTTGATATTGTTTATGTCACTCGTACTGCCATGAAGGCATAAGCTTTGGCTGATCATCTGGTAGAAAACCCGGTTGATGATGAGTATGAATCTTTGAACACATATTTCCCATATGAAGAGTTTAATTTAATTGAAAAAGTAGTATAAGATGAAAGTAAAACATGGAAGCTATACTTTGATGGGGCTGTCAACATCAAAAGCGTAGGGATTGGAGCAATTCTTATATCACCTACTAGGCAACATTATCCAGCTATGGCGCGACTTTATTTCTTCTGTACAAACAACACAGCAGAATATGAAGCTTGCATCATGGGTCTGAACATGGCAATAAACCTAAATGTACATGAACTGTTGGTGATGGGAGATTCAGATTTGCTTATTCGCCAGGCTCAAGGTGATTGGGAGACTCAAGATATCAAGCTCATTCCATACAGAAAATGTGTGGAAGATCTTAGCAAAAGGTTCAATTCCATCGAGTTCAGGTACATTCCCAGGTTTCACAATGAATT
>ML391924.1:2889-73995 GCA_005239525.1 Nicotiana knightiana | reverse complement strand
GTGTTCTGAGGTCGTGAAAACCTCCTTCTATCTCACTTCGATTTGCGTGCACAGCCCGACCACATAGCCAGGCAGCCTTTATCTGGAAAAACTTATAAAAATGATAATTTTTGTATTAGAAATTTGAATATAGTTGACTTCAGTAAATGTTTTTGGTAAACGGACCCGGACCCATGATTTGAAGGTCCCAGAGGGTCTGTAGGAAAATATGGGACTTGGGCATATGCCCGAAATCGAATTTCGAGGTCCCAAGTCCGAGAAATGAATTTTTAAAGAAAATTGTTTTTTGAAAAATATAAAAGTTTTTGAAAATGAAATTTGAGGTGAAACTTGTGATATCATGCCCGTATTATGGTTTCGGATCCCGGTACAGGTTCAATATGATTTATATGTGTTATCTATGAAATTTGGTAAGAAACGGACTTAGTTTGACGTGATTTCGACCTTAAATGCAATACTTAATGTTTATAGAAGTTTTGAGGAATTTCATGGATTTTTAATTTAATTCTTCGTTTTTGTGTTGTTTTATGTGGTTTGAATCGTCGAGCGAGTCCGTGTTAGGTTATATGAATTGTGTGTGTGGTTGGACGGGGTCCCGAGGGCCTCGAGTATGTTTCGGATGCCAATCGGATGATATTAGAACTTGGAAGACAGCTGAACCATTGTTGGTTCTGGTGTCTTGCACCTGCCATGGACCTTCCAAAGGTGCGGACACCCAGGTACGGACTTGGCTCAATCCCTCAATCCTCGCAGGTGCAGTTTGTTTTCCGCAGATGCGGAGCCGCGGAGCCGCAGGTGCGGCCATTTGACCGCAGGTGTGACCCCAGGCCTTTTAGTGGGTTTTTGCACCTGTGATGGTATTTCCGGTGTGGTCCCGGGGGCGCAGGTGTGGATATTGCTGGGCAATTATATCAGATTCGAGGGCTTAAGCCTATTTTCACCATTTTGAATTTTGGAGCTCGGGAAAGGCGATTTTTGAACACCTTTGCACCTGGGTAACTTGGGTAATTGATTTCTAACCTACTTAGATAAATTTCCATGATTCCTAACTTAAATCTGGTCCTTAGAATTCGAATTTGGGTGGAAGATTTGGGAAAAATTTGATAAACTTCATAGACCAAATTATTGAGTTTTGATTGGGTTTTTGACCTCCGATTTGAGAGATTTTCATATGTTTAGACTCGTGAGTGAATGGGTGTCCGAAAAATATAATTTTTACCCGATTCCAAGGCGTGGGCCCGGGGAACTTTTTGGGCGAAATTCCTAATTTTGCGTATTAGTTTCGAACTTATTAGTTATTTTGTTTCCCGTTGATGATATTTACACTATGCAATCCAATTGTCTAGATTTGGGCCACCCGCGGTTGGATACTCGTGGAAAGAGCGTGGTTTTGAGTTGATTAGCGTAGTGAAGGTAAGTATCTTGCCTAACCTTGTGTGGGGGAACTGCCCCTTAGGATTGAGTCTTCTATGTGGATTGTAGTCCACGTACGCGAGGTGACGAGTGCGTACTCGAACTTATTTGCAAATAGATTTCCCTTTAGGGATTTCTAGGTCCTTATGTTCCCCGTGTATGAATTGAAATTGTTATATTTAAATTCCTGATTTCTTGTTTCATCTCTCCCTACTCAAATTAGAAGTACTTGCCTAGCATTCCTTGTTTCTTATATGATCTTAATTGACTTAAATGAAGACCTTATTTTTCCTACCGTTATACTATATCTTTCTTCATACGCTGCCTATGTGACTAATTGGAATATCTATACGTTGGTCAAGCATGCCCCTGAGTCATACATTGCGATTTAAATGATTTTCCTCTTAAGTAATACTTAGGTTTAATTGATGACCGCCCATGTTGATGGTATTATTTGATGCTGCCTATTTACTGAGCATTTGTTCAAACTGAGTTTATTCGGTGAAGCTAATTGTCTAAGTGAGATTGGTTATAGCTGATTCCCTTGCCGGGATGATTTGGTTTCTTGGTTGCGAACTTGAATATATAGAATCGTTGCTATATTTGTCTTGTTTTTCCCTCGTTATGTTGTCTTCTCTTTTTTCTTGGCATTCCTTTCATTGGCTACTTCTTATGAGTGAGTTTTTACCCTTTTCGTGATTTAAGTCTTTGTATTGTTTTGCTCATCGTACTTTGCATAGGTCTTGTTTTATTTTGCACCGATTGTGGTAATATATGTTTTCTCTGTCGCATTCTGGTTGTTTTCCTCAGTGGATGCATTGCATATTTAAATTGGAACTACGGACTGAGATCCGGGAGCTTTCCCCCTGTACTGCACTGCATATTTAAATTGGGACTACGGATAGAGATCCGGGAGCTTTCCCCCTGTACTGCATCACATATTTAAATTGGGACTATGGACAGAGATCCGGGAGCTTTCCCCCTCTACTGCATCACATATTTTAATTGGGACTATGGACGAGATTCCGGGAGCTTTCCCCATGTACTACATTGCATGACAAATTCTGAGTTGCGGACTGAGTTCTGGTAGTTTTATCATTGAGGAGATTTGGATCGAAGAATATATATATATTGAAAAGTATAGCTGAAAAGCAATTATATCCAGGAAAAGTTATGTCTGAAGGACTTCTATTTTGAAAGTATATTTGAAAAGTATTTGTCTTGCAAAAAAATGATATTTGAAAGAGCAATATTTAGGAAAGTATATTGGAACATCAGTTATTTTGATGACATTTGAAAGAGCAGTATTTGGGAGATATTTGAACACCACGTATTTGAAGATACTATGTTTTAAATATTTCTCTTTATAAAAATATATAAATATACATTTAGAGAAAGTATGTTTCAAAGAAGAAATTTCTCTATTCCGAAATGATTATATCTTTATGTTTTCAAAATAAACTCATGATTTAAAGGTTTTCACTCGAAGGTTTGACCAGTTTTATTGAGTTTATTGGCTAAGGTCTGACGTGAATAAATTGATGCAGTGCTGAGTTGCTAGTGCTTTTATTGGGTTGTGATTCCCGTCATTTGGATTGCATTCTTTCCATTCTCTTTGCGTATTTCTATTATGTTGTCCGTTGATAGTAATTATTGAATTTTCTTCCGTATTATTCGATCGTGTTGTTAATTATATTGAAAAATCTTTAGATAGATATTATGTTTCGGTCATTTATACATTTATGCCTTTTTACTTATTAGACCGGTGGTGTCTTGACTAGTCCTCGTCACTACTTCACCGAGGTTAGTCTTGATACTTACTGGGCACCGTTGTGATGTGCTCATACTACACTTCTGTACATTTTTGTGTGCAGATCCAGGTTATTGTTGTTAGTAGCTGCGCAGATCATTGCTGGGGAGACTCAAGGCAACCTGCTGCTGCGTTTGCAGGCTTCGGAGTCACCTTGTGCTTGGCATTCCTTTCAGTGGCTACTTCTTATGAGTGATTTTTTACCATTTTTGTGATTTAAGTCTTTGTATTGATTTTCTCAACACACTTTGCATTCGGTCTTGTTTGTTTTTGTGCCGGTTGTGGCAATATATGGTGTTTCCGTCGCATGGTTGTTTTCTCCAGTGGCTGCATTGCATATTTAAATTGGGACTACGGACAGAGATCCGGGAGCTTTCCCCCTGTACTGCACTGCATATTTAAATTGGGCCTCGGGTGTGTTTCGGATGGGGTTCGGGTCAAATTTCTTCCAATCTTAACTGGTGTTCTGTAATTTGTCCTTCCTTCTATGCAATCGCATCGATGCGAATGCGATCGCATAGTGTTCTGCGACCCACCCCAGTTTTTCTTCATCGCGTTCTCACAGATGGGTCCGCGATCGCGTTGATACAACCCCTCCATTCAATGCGTTCGCACCTCCAACCTCGTGTTCGCATAGTTTCTTTCTTTTGGGCATCAAACAATTCCTTCAATGCAATCGTGTCCCCTGATATGCTATCGCATAGCACCTTTTTTGGCCAGTAACATTTTCCTCTACGCGATTGCATATAACTTCTCGCGATCGCAATGCTTTAAATTCCGGGCAGAAAGAATATAACTCAAGATCGATGGTTTAACCATTTTTATCATATTTTGGCTTCTAGAGCTCGGTTTTTGGCGATTAGAGCTCGGTTTTTGGCGATTTTTGATGGGGTTTCACACAAATCGAATGGGAAAGCATTCTTCAACTGTAATTAAATATATTCCTTGAATTAGTCCTTGTTTTTATCATTTAAATTGTGTTTCTATTTAGGGAAAATGTTGGTTTTTAAATAAAATTTCTAAAATAAAAAATCATGATTTGAGGGACCAAACGACATCGGAATTTGATAAATGTCTTATGGTTGAACTCGTATTGGAATGGGTGATCGAATTTGTAAATTTGACGGGTTCCGAGGTGCGGGCCTGGGGATCGACTTTTGGGTCGATTTTTATATTTTTGTAAAGGCTGAAACTTTATTATTACGAATAGTTACTTATACGTTTTATGTGTATTTTGAAGTTGTTTAGTTGATTTTGACCGTTCGGAGGTCGTTTCGTCCGAGAAGTTCATTTTAGAGTAACGGGTTGTCTCCATCGAGGTAAGTATCTTGCCTAACCTTGTGTGTGGGAACTACCCCTTAGGATTTGAGTCTTCTATGTTGATTGCAGCTGTGTACGCGAGGTAACAAGTGTGTACTCGGACTTACTTCTAGAAGGTTGTCCTTTTAGGATTCTTAGGTCCTTATATACCCTGTATATGAAGTTGTAATTGCTATGACTGAGTTCTTTTCTAGTTTCATCTTTTCCTTCTTAAATTAGGATTACATGTTTTAGATTTCCCTTGTTGTTTACTTGATCTTGATTGACTTGACTGAAGATTTTATCTCTTCTATCATCATTCTATATTTTTCTTCTGAAACTGCCTACTTAGCTAAAATAACTATTACCTCGCCCTATAATTGTTTAGCCGTAATGGGAGAATTATATGTTGGTGTCAAGCATGCCCGTGGGTCGTATATTGTGATCGATATGATCTTTCATTAAGTACTACTTAGGCCTAACTTGATGATTATACATGTTGACGGTATTTTCTTGGCATTTCCTATTGCGGAGCATTGATTCAAGTTAGGATTTATTTCGTGAAGCTAATTAATTAAGCAAGATTGGTTATAGTTGTTTCCCTTGCCGGGATGATATTGTTTCCATTGTTGACTCCCTTGCCGGGACAGTATGGTTTCTGTTATTGTTCATGTTGTTGATGATATTGTTTCCATTGTTGAATCCCTTGCCGTGACAATATGGTTTCTATTACTGTTCATGTTGTTGATGATATTGTTTCCATTGTTGACTCCCTTGCCGGGACAGTATGGTTTCTGTTATTGTTCATGTTGTTGATGATATTGTTTCCATTGTTGAATCCCTTGCCGTGACAATATGGTTTCTATTACTGTTCATGTTGTTGATGATATTGTTTCCATTGTTGACTCCCTTGCCGGGAGATTATGGTTTCATTATTTTTCATGTTGTTGATGATATTGTTTCAATTGTTGGCTCCCTTGCCGGGACAGTATGGTTTCTATTATTGCTCGTGTTGTTGATGATATTGTTTCCATTGTTGACTCCCTTGCCGGGATAGTATGGTTTCTATTATTGTTCATGTTGTTGATGATATTGTTTCCATTGTTGACTCCCTTGCCGGGATAGTATGGTTTCTATTATTGTTCATGTTGTTGATGATATTGTTTCCATTGTTGACTCCCTTGCCGGGATAGTATGGTTTCTATTATTGTTCATGTTGTTGATGATATTGTTTCCATTGTTGACTCCCTTGCCGGGATAGTATGGTTTCTATTATTGTTCATGTTGTTGATGATATTGTTTCCATTGTTGACTCCCTTGCCGGGATAGTATGGTTTCTATTATTGTTCATGTTGTTGATGATATTGTTTCCATTGTTGACTCCCTTGCCGAGACAGTATGGTTTTTATTATTTTTGTGATGTTGATTCCCTTGCCTGCACGCTATCATTTCATTTGTTTGGGTGAGAAAGAGTGTAAAGCACGAAGGGTGATGCCGTGCTATTTCATTTACATTATCATGTGAGGAAAGAGTGTAAATCACGAAGGGTGATGTCGTGCCATTATTTATATTCATTATCATGTGAGGCAAGAGTGTAAAGCACGATTGTTGATGACGTGCCATATTATTGAAATTAAAAGCACGAAGGGTGATGTCGTGCCATATTATTGAGAGTAAAAGCACGAAGGGTGATGCCGCGCGTGATATTGTGAGTGAGCTCTAATGCACGAAGGGTGATGTCGTGCCAAACTTTTGTGAGTTCATGGAACGAAGGGTGTTTCCGTGCAGGTGAGGACGAGGGACATGCATTTTGATGTGATATATGTTTCTCTGTGTATACGTGTGCCTTTACTTTGAGCTATTATTGTTGTACTAAATATTCGGTGTGACTTGTTATTATTGTCCTATACTTCACCTTTATCTCAATTGTTGTTGTATTGTCCATGTCTGTTACTTGCTTAATTTACATGTCGTATCTGTCAATTTCTATGGGGAGGACGAGAGTAAAAGCACGAAGGATAATGCCGTGCACTTGTTCTATCGAAAATTAAGTTCGAAATACATTTATTGGGAAAGTATATTTTAAAAACGCTTATACTGTAGAAATTAAATTTAAAGACTTTCCTTCTGTAAAGTATATATACGTATTTGGAGTAAGTACCTTTCAAAAGAAGTTTCCTATTTTGAAACGAATATATTTAAGGTCTTTAATATAAACTAGTGGGTGAAAGGTTATATTCGAAGGTTTGATTAAATTGTTGGAGTTGTTGGCTAAGCTCAGAAGTGGAGATTATCGCAGTGCTGAGTTACTACT
The DNA here is from genome assembly GCA_005239525.1 of Nicotiana knightiana. Lineage (NCBI taxonomy): Eukaryota > Viridiplantae > Streptophyta > Magnoliopsida > Solanales > Solanaceae > Nicotiana > Nicotiana knightiana. The sequence continues at coordinate 67,159 of ML391924.1, read as the reverse complement.
TGCTCTTACTGTATTGCGGGTTTCGGTTTTTGGCTGCGTTCTCGTCCATTTTTCTGTGTAATATTACGATATTCCGTCGATTTGTTACTGTTTTTTTTCCTCCCGCAGTGCATTGACCTATATCGATTAATATAAAAAACAAAACATCTCGACCTACAATAGAATAATATTATATTGGTTTATCAATTGATTAATTATTCGTACGTAGTAATGTATAAGATTGATCATCAATTACAGTATAATGTATGTGTATATGAAATTACTCATATACTTAAATATAACTTAGAAAATTCCTTTACATAGATGCTATTATAATCTATTAAAACTAATTACCTAGTTAATATAATTTTTTGTAAAGATTATGCTTATAATTTATAATTATCTATAATAATCGTAGTTAAGTAAAATAAATATTTATAGTTAATAATAATTTTTATATAGTTTATAATAATTTTTTATAGCTTGTAATATTTAAAAAAAAATTTAGTTTTTTTTTTAAAAACGACCAAAGTTGGTCAGTATTTGGTCAAACGGTCAAAACTTAATGTACCGACCAAANATACCTTCCCCTCCCCTTCTCTATTTCCCTCACACAAATTCCATTCCCCACCTTGCGTAGCCACCGCCTATCGCCGTCGCCGGCCGGAGTGTTGGCTGGACTGCCACCCCTCTCTCTCCTTCTCTACCTAAAAATAAATCTAGGTTTGAATTACAACCCATTTCTTTGTTATTTCTATTTTTTGTTTGAATATTTCAACATTGTATTTTATTGTTTCAATTAGTGTTTCAATTCTTTGAACATTGTATTTTATTGAGGACTAGGGTTTAGGTCTTGTTTTAATTAGTTTTGTTAATTAATTTTATTAACTAATTAGTGTAATTAGTGTTGAATACTTTAGTTAGATTTGAATTATACTTTGTATTGTCTTGAATAGTTTAGTTAGAATCTAGGGTTTAAGATATGATTTGAACTTTTAGGATATGAATTGAACTTTTAGGATATGAATTGAACTTTTAATTTATGAATTGGACTTTTAGTTTATGAATGAACTTTTAGGATATAAATTGAAATTTTAGGATATGAATTGGAATTTTAGGATATGAATTGGACTTTTAGGATATGAATTGGAACTTTTAGGATATGAATTGGACCTTTTGGATATGAATTGGACCTTTTGGATATGAATTGATTTTTTAGTTTATGAATTGACTTTTAGTTTATAAATTGAAGTTTTTGGATATGAATTGAAATTTTTGGATATGAATTGGATCTTTTGGATATGAATTGATTTTATAGTTTATGAAGTTAACTTTTTGGGTATGAATTGAACTTTTTGTTTATGAATTGAACTTTTAGTTTATAAATTGAACTTTTAGGATATGAATTGGACCTTTTGGATATGAATTGGACCTTTTGGATATAAATTGAACTTTTAGTTTATGTTTAAACTCGTAAGATTTGATCCTAACTTTTAGTTTATGTATAAACTCGTAGGATATGAATTGAACTTTTAGTTTTTAGGATTTGTTCTTGTGAATTGAACCTTTTGGATATGAATTGAATTTTTTAGGATATAAATTGTAGTTTTAGTTTATTATTAATTATATTTAATATAATTTATTTGTTGGTGTAATTAGGAAAAAATAATTATCTTGAATTAACTAAAAAAAATTAACTAATTTATAATTGTAGAATATATTAATTTGTTCTTGTTTTATTTTTATAGATGGAACATCGTACTTGGATGTACAATAGGAATTATCCTAATCGGCGGGGAATGCGGGAGGATTTTGTAGAAGGGGTTGATGACTTTATTAGACATGCAATGTCACTTCTACCATACCAAAGTGAATGAGTAATTAGGTGCCCTTGTGTTAGGTGCGACTGTATGATGTTTGAAAAACCGGAGGAAGTTAAGCTTCATCTTATAGGAAGGGGTTTATAGTGAATTACTTTGTGTGGACTAATCATGGAGAGATCGATGGTAGACGTGGGATATTTCATAACATGGTTGTTGGTGAAAGTAGTAGGTCAGTGGAGAATACAAATCATGATTCTAGAATTCATGATATGATTGCGGATGATTTTGGGATGCACTTCGGGGGTGAACCCAATGAAGATGTTGAACAAACAGCTAATGATGACTCAAAACATTTTTATGACAAGTTAGAGGAAGCTAGTCGTCCACTACGTGAAGGAAGTCCGCACTTTGAGATGTCTATTGCAGTTAGATTACTAAGTATCAAATCTGATTGGAATATTTCTCAAGCAGGAATGGACTCTTTCTTTGACCTTATGAGTGAACTAGTTGACCCTAATGTCAACTCACCTAGTGATTTCTATAAGGCAAAGAGATTGGTTTCTAAGTTAGGACTTTCATCAATGAGAATTGATTGTTGTGAATATGGTTGCATGTTATACTATAAAGATGATGCCACTTTAAATAGTTGTAAATTTTGCGAAAAGCCTCGTTTCAAGAGGCTTTCCAGCGGGAATATGGTCGCTATCAAGGCGATGAGTTATTTACCTCTTATACCTAGGTTAAAGAGGTTATATGCGTCGATGAGTTCTGCTCCTCATATAAGATGGCACTTTTAAAATAGAATACCACCTGGTGTTATGTGTCATCCTTCAGATGGAGAAGCTTGGAAGCACTTTGATAGGACATATCCAGATTTTCCTAGTGATCCAAGGAACATTCGGTTAGGTCTGTGTGTGGATGGCTTCACACCTTTTTCTGTATCTGCGACACCATATTCATGTTGGCCTGTTTCTTACACCTTATAATCTACCACCCGAGTTGTGCATGACTAGTCTATATATATTCTTAAATTGTATTATCCTCGGTCCACGTAATCCGAAAAGTTTGATTGATGTACATCTGCAACCTTTGATTGATGAGCTAAAACAGTTGTGGTGTGATGGTGTTGAAACATATGACATATCAACCAAGCAGAATTTCAATTTGCGTGCTAATTTAATGTGGACTATTAATGATTTTCCTGCGTGTGTGTCACAACCCCAAATCCTAAGTCGGCCGTGATGGCACCTATCATGGAACTAGGATAGCCAACAATTTCAGACTATCATAATATTTCATAATTTCCCAAAATTAGAAGATTTTAAAACAGCAAAATGAGATGAACAATTTATACACTTCCCCAAACCTGGAGTCAACTGTCATGAGCTTCTAAGACTGTAAATACAATGTACAATGAGGTGACTTGCTACTACAAAAGCCCGAAGTACAAAAGACAAAGGCTATGAACCGAGGAAAGGAAAAGAGGTGAGATGGGGACGCTGAGCAGCTACCTCGATCCTCGAACAACTCCAAGCACGTCCGGAAATCAACTAGTAAGTTGGTCCGGTACCTGGATCTGCACACAGAGGTGCAGGGAGTAACGTGAGTACGCCAACTCAGTAAGTAATCAAAGTAACTAAAAACTTGAGTGTAGTGACGAGCATTTATAAATCATGTAAATCCATATAAAAAATCACAGTGGAAATGAATAAATCAAGTCGGGAATCTACCTTCCGAATATTTCATAAAACTCCTGTTTCTATTTTAAAATCTCGTGTAAAAACATTTATCATAAGAGGCTCAGTGTAAAGAAGAGTGAAAATAGCATTTTTCATAAAATATAAGCCCCTCGGGCACAATATTACTCACAAATAAAGCCTCTCAGTCACTCGTGACTCCACTATCAGTATCTCATGCTCACACTAGACACTCGTACTCAGCAGGTACCATGAATACACACGACTGCTGCGATGGGCAGCCCGATCCAACACATATGTATATCTATACGACTGCGGCGTGCAGCCCGATCCTTATAATATACGTTGCGGCGTGCAGCCCAATCCATATAATAGTCGACTGCGCTCACTGGGGGTGTAGAGACTCCTGGAGGGGCTCCTTCAGCCAAAGCGCTATATCTACTGCGGCGCGCAGCCGAATCCGATATGTACATTGCTGCAGCGTGCAGCCCGATCCATACATAACATATATTGTTGTGGCGTGCAGCCCGATCCATATATATATAATCTATATTGTTGCGGCGTGCAAGCCCGACCCATTTATAATCTATATTGTTGCGGCGTGCAGGCCGATCCATATGTAATAAATAACATATATATTGCTGCGGCGTGCAGCCCTTCCGATAACTATCCTTACATACTCGCGCTAGGCCTCACTCAGTCATCCTCACAAGCCACTCGGGCAATTCATCTCAACTCACGGGACTCAGCCCAAAATACCTCTCCGAGTTTCAAACAGTACGATAATAATGAGAATAACCGCAAGTAGGAAACATGACTGAGTTCACAATTGTTCTGTCAGGATAGTGTGAGAATAGTGTAAAAGTACCTTTGAGGGTCTAAACAGGTCAGCATGAGGCCCCAAACATGGCTCACAGCCCATAAACAAGTATAAACTTCCGAAATATAGGATGTCATAAGGTTTCAAATCGAATACTTGGCTTAATAATCTTTACGGGACAGACCAAGTCACGATCCCTATCGGTGCACGCCCACACACTCGTCACCTAGCATGTGTGTTACCTCATTTACCAAAACAATATCAAATAACGGGGTATCATACCCTCAGGTTTAGAGTTAAAATTGCTACTTACCTCAAAATAGCCCAAAAGCTACTCCGTGATGCTCTTGCCCCTTGAATTGGCTCCCAAATGCTCTGAATCTAACCAAAACCAGATTAACATCATCAATATACGCTAAAGGAACAAAACCCAATCAGAAGATATAAATTTTCAGCACAACTCAGCGAAATTGGCCAAACCCAAGCCCGGGGCCTACGTCTCAGAATTAGATAAAATCACAAAACTAGAATCCTCATTCCCTTACAAGTCTACCCATACCAAATTTACCAAAATCCGACCTCAATTGCCCACTCAAAACACCAAAAGAATTTTCAAAATTTTCCTCCCATTTTCCCCAAATTTTCTACCTTAATTCCTCAAATTCCAAGCCTAATCCGTCACAAAATAACATAGAAAGGAGTTTTTAATTCAGGAAACTTACCTCCACTGAAGACTCTCGAATTCCTCCTTCAATTTGCTCCAAAACTAGCTCAACCCACATGCAAAAATGGAAGAAATGCAAAAAATTTAGTGAAGGCACCTATTTATACTTGTTGTCCAATTAATCTGCACCTGCGGACCATTCTTCGCACCTGCGAGTCCTTTTCCGCACTTGTCGCATCGCAGGTGCAGCCCATGCCTCGCACCTGCGGCCTCCTCTAGCATGTCCTCTTCTCGCACCTGCGCAATGACCTTCGCACCTGCGGCTCCCCATCCGCAGGTGCGGCCATACCAGCAAAATGACACCAGCAGCAATTTTTTCTGCAATTCCTAAGTCCAAACCTCCGTTAACCATCCGAAATAAATCCCGAGCCCCTCGGGACTCCAACTAAACATACCAACACATTCCATAACCTCATTCGAACTTATTCGAGCCTTCGAAACACCAAAAACAACGCAAAATACTAAAATCACATCAAATTCAAGCCTATGAACTTTGAAATTTCTAAATTTCTCCAAAGATGCCGAAACCATCCAAAACACGTCCGATTGACCTGAAATTTTGCACATATCCAAAATGACACTACGAACCTGCTCCAACTTCCATAATTCCATTCCGACCTCGATAGCCTATTTTCCACTGCCTACTGGAAATCGCCAAAAACTAACTTTTGCCAATTCAAGCCTAATTCTACACTGGACATCAAAATTTTATTCCGAACACACTCCTAAGTCCCAAATCACCTAACAAAGCTATCTGAACCATAAAATCCGCATTCTGAGGTCGTTTACCAATAAGTTCACTTCTTGTTGTCTTTTCCAACTATTGAACCAAGATAAGAGACTAAGTGTCTCATTTCTCCCCAAAAATCGCTCTGAACCCGAGCCAACCAATCTAATACAGCATAATAAAGTTGAACCACATATAATGAAGCAGAAACGGGGGAAACAGGGATAAACTCTCGGAACGACCGGCCGGGTCGTTACATCCTCTCCCACTTAAACATAAATTCGTCCTAGAACGTGCCAAGAGTTGTTCTCCAACACCATCAAACAGCTTCGTAGCCTACCATGCACATACTCGGGGGTTATCCGACATCACCCTATCCCATATAGGTCCAATAGCACAATACAGTTGAAATTTCGAAATCCAACCTGACCCATAAACCTTGGAACCAAATTTCCAGTTTTGAAGTAATATACAGGATCAAAATTCCACAACTATATACTGAACAGGTCTGAACATGCTCGATCAAGCCATATACGCACCCCAGATGAAATCACATAATACACCGCATGACTCAAACACTCATAGAGATAGCTCTTAACCACTAACACTCATAGAGATAACTCTTAACCACAATAACTGCTCAGAAAGACTCAATACCGGTACATAACCTCTTATCAATACATGCCTCGCTCTAACACTTTCATATACTGCCGATGATGAAAGAAACATGTAGAAACTAACAACTATTCGTCCGATCAGTCAGACATGAAGCTCCCCCTCCCCAAACAGGAAATATAGCAGATTTCTAAGCTGACTCCCGATATTTATCCTTCCAACTATGCTGTAGACAATTCTGACAATATTTATTCTAGGTCCAATGACCTCTTCTCATCCAACACGACCACTCTGATGACATGACACGTCGATAAAATTCGAAGCCATAACCTGTGCAACTTGTGCACTCAATAGCAACATCCTAATGTAATCAAATTATATGAAAGATTCACACGGGAGGATTATCCTGTCATTAAAAATTACCATCACAACATCATGCTAAAAGGCTGGCACACATCGTAAAAATCAAAACACACGAATCCAATACCAAAGGTAGAATCCAATACCGAAGGTCATACCCCTATATAATCTCCGCTACACTGCGCAATCTCATCCAAACTCTGGTCCACATGAAATACTACAAGACACCTGGCTCAAAATCAATAACCATTCGAAATTCGACGTCAAGTACTCAAAGTGCGCTACCACAACCACGGGGAAATCGGACGATACTATGCCATACGAATCAGAAAGTGCATAACCAATATGTCTCAATCCCGCAATACTCAATACTTACCTTACTCAAATCTAGCTGTAAAACACGATTAGAAACGCACCATGTGTGCATATAACCAATAATCACCACTCCCCGCAACACTGAAGGGTAACTCATAGATCACTCCAGAACATGAATAAACTCAATCACAATCAAATGGTACATTACTCAACAATAGAAATTCAGAGTCAGCAATTCCGACCCGGTGCAGAACACACACTCATACGGGCCTACCAATAACCCTGAATCAACTCTAGTTACCCACAACAGATAGATAACTTACCAAAAAGTTCACAATGACTGAATCATAGTACATGCTAACATCCGACTAGCTTTGCTCACATCTTCACAGTTCACTACCACAAAATAACCTGTTTATGAGAACTCTCAGTCTCGAAGTCCATGAAGCGCACGAATTACTATATCTGATCTCAATTCCACCGCTCGAATACGTAGCACATCCCTAATACTCAATCATTCAACAGAACCCATTTACCCAATAGAGTACATTACGACCTGTATCGAAGAATTTCCATTACTCGAGTCATTCCCAGACTCCACCTCTGCATGTCATAACTGATCCACTAATATACCTCGAACTGAAACCAATACAGCACATAATCGTGCCATCAACTTATCATTAACAGACTCCCCCACTTGGCTCAAGGCCAACGATCAAGACAAACAATAACTCACAATGCCCATAATAACACAACCCGTCTAACAGCTCAAGTCATCTGCAAATCTCGCATTCACCATTGTAATAGTCATGCCAACTTCCACAAGCGATCTAAACTCAATTACAACATATATCATTTACTGGTAGAAGAGAACTTACTACCGAACAGCATAAGGATCACACACCCCAGGACAACCCATAGGAGATACCCTTGTCGGCTTAGCCTCAAATTGATATCTCTCTCTACACTTCTGAAGATCATAACTATCACGCAATCACTACACCCTTCTGCATCTAAACACAAACAACGCCTACCCTCGAGGCGTCACAATATGCGGTATAAGAACCTAAAGCTGATGGCAGAACTAACACTTCGAAAATTTTGCATACAATCTCTTCTCCCTCAAGGTCTGAAGCACAACTCTCCAATGCTGCTCATGATCCTCCCGAGATTGGGATTACACCAAGATATCGTCAATAAACACGATGATGAAAGAATCCAGATAAGGCCGGAATACATTGTGCATCAAGTGCATAAGGCTGCTGGGGAATTGGTCAGCCCGAATGACATAACCAGAAACTCATAATGACCATATCTAGTCCTGAAAGCAGTCAACAGAATGTCTGGCTCCCAAATCTTCAACTGATAATAGCCGGAACGCAAGTCAATCTTGGAAAATACATTGGCATCCTGCAACTGATCAAACAAGTTATCTATACGAGGCAAGGGATACCCATAACCCTTTTTAGCTGCCGATAATCAATACATAGGCGCATAGAACCATCCTTCTTCTTCACAAACAACACTGATGCACCCCAAGGTGACACACTAGGCCGAATGAACCCCTTATCTAGGAGTTCCTGAAGCTGCTCCTTTAATTCTTTTAGCTCCGTTGGTGCCATACAATAAGGTGAAATAGAAATAGGTTGAGTGCATGGCACCAGGTCAATACCAAAATCAATGTCCCTATCAAGTGGCATGCCTGGCAGGTCTGCAGGAAACACGTTCGGCAAGTCACGGACCACAGGAACCGAATCAATAGCGGGAGTCTCACCACTGACATCCCTCACAAAAGCCAGGTATGATAAACACCCCTTCTCAACCATACGCGGAGCCTTCAGGTAGGAAATCACCCTGCTAGGCACATACTCAGAGGAACCCCTCCACTCAACCCTCGGAAATCCTGGCATAGCTAAGGTCACGGCCTTAGCGTGACAATCAAGAACATCATGGCATGAAGATAAATAGTCCATGCCCAATATCACATCAAAATCTACCATGCTGAGTAACAATGGTCCACTCGGGTCTCCCAACCCCCAATAGATATCACACACGACCGATACACATGGTCCACAACAATAGTATCGCCCACTGGAGTGGACACATGAACAGATGTAACTAAAGACTCACGGGGCATATCAAGAAAATGGGCAAAATATAAAGAAACATAGGAATATGTAGAACCAAGGTCAAATAAAGCCAAATCATCTTGGCGATAGACTGAGACAATACATGCGATCATTGCATCGGAGGCCATAGTATATGGCCCGGCTGGAAAGGCATACATATGGGCCTGACCTCCACCTGCTCAACCTCCCCCTCTAGGGCGGCCTCTAGCCGACTGACTACTGCCCCTGGCTGCCTAGGTGGGTGGTGAAGTAACTGAAGCTGAAGTCGAAGGCTGGCTCCTCAGCGGAGATGGACCTCCAAGAAGATGAGGACATTGCCTCCTCATATACTGAGTATGCTACCCCTGTCTATGCGTATACGCCAGGATTCCGTTAATGAATACAATAACAAAGGAATGCTAATAGGGTTGGAATATACCGTTAATCAAATACATGAACTATACTGGGGCAATCATTAGCCCAAAATACATCACCAGGAACTCATAACCCAACGGAAAGATCCGCTCCGCTCCACAACTAAACAACATGAGAGGTCTTCCAATACACTCACAACTCGAAGCCATATACCAAATTGAGACAGAAATCAAACACTCAATAGTTCTTGCCAGATTCCCAGCCAATCCGTTTTTCACAAATCACAGTCTGAACACATCTAACCATCAAATTACACTCACCACATAGGCATCCAGCCACAAAATCCCGTCAATAAGGACATCAACGGTCATATAAGTCCCCAAATACATGTCACACACAATCGAAATCTTAGCACTCAAGCCACAGAATGAATCCGGCCTCAACTCCTCTAGACTGGCACATTATCAAAATTCTAAAATCACATCTCATCCTTGGAAGTCACAAGTCGTTGATGGACAGCTGATACCAAGCGCTCTCGGGCGCGTTTAGATACATGGAAGGAATTCAAGAGCTACGCTATTGGCTGAATAAAAATGAATTCGCACGACAAGAATTCAAGAATGTGAGATTTTCCTAAGGGCTCTGCAGCCTCTCGAAGATAAGTACAGACGTCTCTGTACCGATCCGCAAGACTCAACTAAACCTGCTCATGACTGTTGAGTCCTATGTAACCTAGCGCTCTGATACCAACTTGTCACGACCTCAAATCCTAAGCCGGCCGTGATGGCGCCTATCATGGAATTAGGCGAGCCAACCATTTCAGACTATCATAATATTTCATAATTTCCCAAAATTAGCAGACTTTAAACCAGCAAAATGAGATGAACAATTTATACACTTCCCCATAACCTGGAGTCAACTGTCATGGGCATTTAAGACTGTAAATACAATGTACAATGAGGTGACTTGCTACTACAAAATCCTGAAGTACAAAAGACAAAGGCTATGAACCAAGGAAAGAAAAGGAGGTGAGCTGGGGATGCTGAGCAGCTACCTCGATCCTCGAACAACTCCAAGCACGTCCGGAAATCAACTAGTGAGATGGTCTAGTACCTGGATCTGCACATAGAGGTGTAGGGAGTAACGTGAGTACGCCAACTCAGTAAGTAATCAAAGTAACTAAAAACTTGAGTGTAGTGACGAGCATTTATAAATCATGTAAATCCATATAATGAATAAAACTGGAAATGAATAAATCAAGTCTGGAATCTACCTTCCCAATATTTCATAAAACTCTTGTTTCCATTTAAATATCTCGTATAAAACATTTATCCAACATTTATCATCAGAGGTTCAGTATAAAGAAGAGAGAAAACAGCATTTTTCATAAAATATAATTCCCTCGGGAACAGTATCACCCACAAATAAAGTCTCTCGGGCAATCTTCTCAGTCACTCGTGACTCCAGTATCAGTATCCCATGCTCACACTAGACACTCGTACTCAGCAGGTACTATGAATACACACGACTGCTGCAGCGAGCAGCCCGATCCAACATATATATATATATATATATATATATATATATTGTTGCGGCGTACAACCCGATCCTTATAACATACGCTGCGGCGTGCAGCTCGATCCATATAATAGTCGATTGCGCTCATAGGGGGTGTACAGACTCCTGGAGGGGCTCCTTCAGCCCAAGCGCTATATATGCTGCGGCGTGCAGCCCGATTCGATATGCACATTGCTGCGGCGTGCAGCCCGATCCATATATAGCATATATTGCTGCGACATGCATCCCGATCCATATATATATAATCAATATTGTTGCGGCGTGCAGCCCGACCCATTTATAATATATATTATTGCGGCATGCAGGCCGATCCATATGTAATATATAACATATATATTGATGCGGCGTGCATCCCGTCCCATAACTATCCTCACATACTCAATGACAGGCCTCACTCAGTCATCCTCATAAGACACTTGGGCAAGTCATCTCAACTCACCGGACTCAGCCCAAAATACCTCTCAGAGTTTCAAACCCAATCGAAAGATATAAATTTTAAGCATAATTCCCGAAATTGGCCAAACCCAAGCCCCGGGTCCACGTCTCTAAATTCGATAAAAATCAAAAAACTAGAATCCTCATTGCTTTATGAGTCTACCCATACCAAATTTACCAAAATCCGATCTCAATTGCCCACTAAAAACACCAAAAGAATTTTCCAAATTTTCCTCCCATTTTCCTTACTTTTCTACTTTAATTCCTCAAATTCAAAGCCTGATCCATCACAAAATAACATAGAAACGAGTTTTTAATCTGGGAAGCTTACCTCCACTGAAGACTCTCGAATTCCTCCTTCAATTTACTCCTAAACTAGCTCAACCCGCATGCAAAAATGGAAGAAATGCCCAAAATTTCGCGGAGGAACCTATGTATACTTTCTGTCCAGTTAATCCGCACCTGCGAACCGTTCTTCGCACCTGCAAAGCCGCATTTGCGGTCCGAGGTGCGCACCTGTGAAAATCCCCTAAAAGTCCAATTCTCGCACCTACGAGTCCTTTTCTGCACATGCGGCTTCGCAAGTGCGGCCCATTCCTCGCACCTGCAGCCTCCTCCAGCCTGGCCTCTTCTCGCACCTGCGCAATGACCTTCTCACATGCGGCCATCGCATCTGTCGCTCCCCATCCACAGGTGTAGCCACATTAGCAAAATGACACCAGCAACAATTTTTGCTGCAATTCCTAAGTCAAAACTTCCGTTAACCATCCGAAATCAATCCCGAGCCCATCGAGGATCCAAACACACCAACACATCCCACAACCTCATTCAAACTTAGTCGAGCCTTAGAAACACTAAAAACAATGCAAAAACACTAAAATCACATCAAATTCAAGCCTTTGAACTTTGAAATTTCTAAATTTCGACAAAGATGCCGAAACCATCCAAAACACGTCCGATTGACCTGAAATTTTGCACACATATCCAAAATGACACTACGAACCTGCTCCAACTTTCAGAATTCCATTCTGACCCCGATAACCTATTTTCCACTGCCGACCGAAAATCGCCAAAAACTAACTTTCGCCAATTCAAACATAATTCTACACCGGACATCAAAATTTTATTCCGAGCACACTCCTAAGTTCCAAATCACCTAACGAAGCTATCCGAACCATAAAATCCTCATTGAGGTCGTTTACCATTAAGTCAACTTTGGTTGACTTTTCCAACTATTGAACCAAGATAAGAGACTAAGTGTCTCATTTCTCCCCAAAAATCGCTCCGAACCCCAGCCAACCAATATAACACAACATAATGAAGCTGAACCACATATAGTGAAGCAGAAACGGGGGAAACGGGGCTAAAATCTCAAAAAGACTGGTCGGGTCATTATAGTATGGAATGTTGTCTGGGTGGATGATTGCTGGGAAGCTAGCTTGTCCTTACTTCATGGTAAATAGTAAAGCGTTCATTTTGAAACATGGCCGAAAGCAATCATGATTTTATTGTCATCGTCAATTCTTGCCTCCTGATCATGAGTTTAGAAGGATGAAAAATGCATTCAAAAAGAATAAAATGGAATATGATTCTCCGACTCCGATTTTTTCAGGTGAGGAAATTTGGGAGAGGGTCCAGAACTTCAATAAAGTTACTGAAACTCCACCTTACAGATTCCCCGGATACGGTGTTACTCATAATTGGATGAAACGGAGTATATTTTGGGAGTTTCCTTATTGGAAGGATAATCTTCTCCATCACAACCTTTATGTCATGCATATTTAGAAGAACTATTTTGACAATTTGCTCAACACAGTGATGGATGTTAAAGGTAAGACAAAGGATAACCCGAAGGCTAGAATGGACTTACAAGAATATTGCATGCGGCCTGAATTATACTTGCAGACAGCAATCAATGGTAATATATTCAAGCCCAAAGCAGTTACACATTTACTTTGGAGGAAAGACGGCAAATTTGTGATTGGGTTAAAAATTGAAGATGCCTGAGGGTTATGCGTCGAATCTTGGAAAAAAAGTTGATATGGAGGTAAAAAAGTTGTACGATTTGAAAAGTCATGATTGTCATGTTTTCATGGAGACCTTAGTGCCTATGAATTTTGTGGTTTGCCTGAAACCATCTAGAAACCCATCACAAGATTAGTTTGTTTTTCAAAGACTTGTGTTCTACCACATTAAGGGAAGAAAACCTACTTCTGATGGATCAGAACATTCGTGTAACTTCTAATAAGATGGAAAAGATATTTCTATGTGGTTTTTTTGATGTGATAGAACACCTTCCAATCCACCTTGTACACAAGGCACGACTTGGATGGCATGTTCAATGCAGATGGATGTATCCCTTTGAGAGGTAATATTATAAGTTCAATGTAATTTTCTGTTTTATTTGTATGTTCTTGGATAACATGACATTATGTAGGACAATTGGCAAATGCAAACAATTTGTTAAGCAGAGGAATAGGATTGAAAGATCTATATGCGAAGCTTATCTTGCAAAGGAAACTGCTTATTTTTGTCCTTATTATTTTGAGAGTAATGTTCCATGTTCTAGGAATAGGCACAATAGGCACACGATCAAATGTGTGAATGATCCATTATATCCAACTATGTCCATATTCAATCAACCAGGCCGATGTTCTAAGGATGTTAGAAAGAGAAGTTTGAGTGATATGGAGTACAAGTCAGCTACACTTCATGTGTTGCTAAATTTTCCCGAAGTTGTACCATTTCTCAAGTAAGTATTGGTTTATTAGTTATCAAAATATAAAATTTAATGTGATTACATCTCGATGCAACTACTAAAAATATTTGATGTGTCACAGTCACTTCGTGGGTCAATTTGGCCATGATGTTGTATATACGAGATTTGATATGTGGTTCAAACAATTTGTAAGTTTATCCTGATAATTTTCTAACACTATGTAGGTAAACAATGTTTGTAAGTTATGCTAACTTATGAACATTTTTAACAATATGTAGGTAAATGATCCAAATAATGGTGTAAATCAATTTTTGAAAGATATATCTTGTGGACCTAGGATTCAGGTCACAACAATGTCTAAGTACGTGGTGAATGGTCATAAGTTGCATACAGAGGATTGCTCTAAAAATAAAAATAGCAACAACAACGGGGTGTGGGTTCAAGGTGGTGATGACAACCAAGTTGGAGATATTGATTATTATGGTGTGCTCAAAGAAATAATAGAACTAGAATATACAGGTTGGCCATATAAGAAATTGATACTCTTTAGATGCAAGTGGTTTGACCCAAATACAACAAGAGGTACAATAGTACACAAAAACTATAACACAATTAAGGTTAATCATATGAGAGAGTATGATCGCTATGATCCTTTTATAATTGCACATAATGTTAGGCAAGTGTACTATGCTCCTTATCCATTGCAGCGGAATAAGTCTGATTGGTGGGTTGTAATAAAAACTAAGCATGTAGGTAGGGTGGAAGTCGAGAATGTGTTAGATGTTTCATATCAAAACGATATCTCCGGTGTTCACCAAATAGTGGACAATCAGTTAGAAAATGATTTGGAACTTCCTGAACACATAATGGAAGAAGTTGATATAAATGAAGTAACAATTATAGAAAATGTGGACAAAGAATCAACTGATAAAGCTCAAACAAGTGAGGAAGAAGAATTCTCGGACGAGGAACAATACATCGATGAGCTTTAAAAACTTAGTTTTTTAAATAACTCTCGTTTTATAGCTAGTTTCTTATATGTTTCAACCTAAATATGTATTATATTATGTAGATGACAGGAAAGGGTCAATGTAACAATGACCCTACTGGTTCTCGGGGTTGAGAAAAGGCTAGGAATGGAAATAGGAGGGTAGAAAATAATACTCCTTCTTTTCCACCCTCTTCAGAGATGCATATGACTATGTCTATGTCTTATCCTCCACCCCACGACTATACTAAGCTTCCACAGCATCACGAGCCCTACACCTTCATGCAAACACCAGGTCTTTCATCATAGGGCCATATGACTATACGTACGGCATACAGTCCAGCTGCCTCACGACAATATGGATCGCAAGCATCTGCATTGCATGGGTCACATCCATCCATGTCACAGCCACTCGGGTCACAGCCGTCGGTATCACAGCGACGTGGGGTCCATCTAGCTATGTCGCAGTCACAGGGATCACAACCATCTTCATCAACGACTCCATATATTTCAGGACTTCGCGTGCGAGGTAGTAGCTCTGACCCCCTACACCTACACATGCCTCTCATATACATTCTTTGGATGGAGATGATGATGATGATGACGATGAGGTGCATTGTGATCAATATGGCAGGATCATCATAGTCCCTGAGGGTGATGGGTAAGAGTTATTTGTTATTTTTGTGTTTATTGTTTTGTAAAGTTTTTACTAAGATATTAATGTATTTTTTTGGTTAAATTGCAGGTTCATCTCGAGTAATAATACTACGAGGATAATCACCAAATCCATCAGAAAGCTTTATGATGGCCCTTATGCGACTTGGACTGATTTCCCATTCTCACTGAAGGAGCAAATTTCCAATTAATTTAAGGTATAAATGTTCTTTTAAGCAGTTTAATTATTTATATTTATGATATTTCCATATAATATTTAACTTTTGAAATACAGAGCAAGTGTGTATGGGAACACCGCTATAGCGCGGAAGTGGATGCGAATTTTCATCACAAAGCTCGCTAGTGGTTGTCGCATACTTTCTCTGATGCTAGAAAGAAGAATAAGAAGCCTAACTGGTTACTTCAAAATTTATGGGATGCTTTTCAAAGGCAGTGGCTTACCTAAAAGTTCTTAGAGAAGAGTGAAAAAGGAAAGAAAGCTTGCACATCTGAGAAGGGAGGCTCCTTGCACACTGGAGGTGCGATCAACCTAGGGACAATAAAAAGAAGATTGGTACGTAATTGCTTAATTTATTTTAATTTTCAAAGTATATCTATTCTGTTTATTAACTAAATTAATTTTTTTTCAGGAAAATAAGTGGGCCGTCCAATGAACCAAGATGAGCTATTCAAGGAGACACATATTATATAGAAGAAAGAGACGGATCATGAAAGGTGGGTCGAGGACCGGGCCTGACTGTATATGTAAGTTTTCACTTCTCATTAAGTATTTTAAATTACTTTTACATAAATTTTGAAATACTAATTCAATGTAAATTTTTGGATAGGGTCTCTTCCAAACTAATGAGGAGGAATTCATCTGCACTCAGCCACCTAATGAGTCGGGCAAGCCAACCCAACCTTCGGACGAGGATGCTGAAAGAATATGGATAGAGTCTGCTGGTGATCCAAAATGGGGGACGGTATACGGGCTTCCTATTAAGAAACTCCATAGCTATAAGTGTGGAATGCAAGGAATATGGACTTCCTCGCAAGGCGAGCAACTTGATGGGGAGAGCCTCTTTGCTATGCAGGAGACTGTGACAAGACTCACATTTGAGCTAGAAGCGGCCAAGGAAAGAGAAAAGGTTAGAGATGCTCAATACCTTGGCATGAAAGCTCAGATCAGAACTCTGCTATCTACTGGAGCTTTTCCGATTCCCCGGTCTCGTGAGTCATCGCCAGTGGCTCGACCTACACGTGAGTGTTCCTTCCGTCCTCCCCGTGATCATTCCTCCCGTGCTCCCCGTGGTCGTTCTTCCCGTCCTCCCCGTGGTCGTTCTTCCCGTCCTCCACAAGACCTTTCTCTATACCGTCTTATAGATAAAAGTTAATCAGATGGTGATGATGATGTTGTACAAAACATTCCTTGAATTTTATATACTTTGAAGTAGACAAATAGAACCGGTTTTGAACTAGTTGTAATAAGAATTAACTTAATTTTTTTAGTTTAATTTGTTAGTTATATTGAACTTTAATTTGTTAGTTTTAATGTGTTTATTGAGTTGTGTTGTTGTTGTTGTTGTGTTTTAGGGATTTTGGTATTGAATTGTATTGTTATTTAAGGATTTTGGTATGCTGGCAGGTGGTGTAGCAGCCAAAACAGGCATTTTATGCCAAAATTAAAACCCAGAAAACCGACCAAAGTTTGTCGATATCTAAGTAAAAAGAATTATTTTCTACAAATTAGCGACCAACCTTGGTCGCTTGAGTCTAAAAAAAATAAAAAAAATTAAACATTAGCGACAAAAGGTTGTTAGTTAATGAACCTAGATTTAAAAATTACCGACCAACTTTTGTCGGTATAGTTAAAGTTAAATTTTATAAAATAATATATATTTTACTTTACCGACCGACCATTAATAAACTAACGTAATTTTAATACGCCGACCAACTTTGGTCGATAAATTTAGATTATTAAAATATGTTACTGAAC
Source organism: Nicotiana knightiana (assembly GCA_005239525.1). Lineage (NCBI taxonomy): Eukaryota > Viridiplantae > Streptophyta > Magnoliopsida > Solanales > Solanaceae > Nicotiana > Nicotiana knightiana. The sequence continues at coordinate 49,246 of ML391924.1, read as the reverse complement.
AAAGTTGGTCGGTATGTTCTTTAAATTGTACAATTGGTCATTTTACCTTAGCGATCAATCATTTGAATGTTCTTGGCTAACATGACATTATGTAGGACAATTGGCAAATGCAAACAATTTGTTAAGCAGAGGAATATGATTGAAGGATCTATATGCGAAGCTTATCTTGCAAAGGAAAGTTTTCATTTTTGTTCTTATTATTTTGAGAGTAATGTGCCATGTGCTGGGAATAGGCCGATTAGGCAAGAGTTGAATGTGTGAATGATCCATTATATCCGCATGTGTCCATATTCAATCAACCAGGCCGATGTTCTAAGGAAAGGAAAAGTTTGAGTGATATGGAGTACAAGTCAGCTACACTTCATGTGTTGCTAAATTGTCCCAAAGTTGTACCATTTCTCAAGTAAGTATTGGTTTATTAGCTATCAAAATATAAAATTTACTGTGATTACATGTCACGACCCCAAATCTAGGCCAGTTGTGATGGCGCCTATCGTGGAACTAGGCCAGCCAAAACCCAAACTCGAATCATAATAAGCTTCCATTTACTTCTTTACTATATTGATTATCCATAAAGGTTTCCTTTAAACATTTATACATAGTTAAAACTATACCGAACATTAAATACAACCCCCGAGAACCCGGAGTCACTGGTCATGAGCATCTACATAAAATATACAACTCAACAAAAATAAATTTTATAATAGTAAGCAGGAGAGGGAGCAGGACTACGGACGCATGCAGCTACCTCGAAAACCTCCGAGAATCTCTACAACAGATAGAAAGCTCACCCTCCCCTAACACCTGAATCTGCACACAAGGTGCAGGGAGTAATATGAGTACACCAACTCAGTAGTAATGAAAATAAATCAGGTCTGAGCAACAAGAAACGCATAAAATCAATGTCATCAAATCACAAGATGCACAACCTTTCTTTCCAACAGTATAACATAGATATATGAAATCATCATGCCTTAAAACCAACTTCAGAAAAATCCTTTGAAGAATGTATATTTTCAACAACTTCAAATCGAAAGATTTAGTATGAAAATGAAATTAATCATATAGAGGCCCCTCGGGCAAAACATGTATCATAATCAGCTCCTCGGGCATGCCTCACAGTCACTCAGCACCTCATAATCACTCAGCACCTCACAGTCACTCATGCCTCCCAATCGCTCGCCACTCGGCACTCGCCACTCGGTGCGCTCACTGGAGGTGTGTACAGACTCCGGAGGGGCTCCTTCAGCCCAAGCGCAAATATCACTCAGCACCTCACCATCACTCAGCAAAACCACTCAAAAGGCCCCTCGGGCGAATCAGTAAAATAGGGTACTCGACCCAAAACGTCATTTTAAATCTCAAAGTAATGTAAATAAGGCTGAGTTTTGAAAACAGTAAGCACAATGTGGCTGAGTGAAATCATCAACAAATAGTGAGGGAACACAGCAGTAAAAAGCCCCCAAGGGGTCTAAACAGATCGGCACAAGGCCCCAAACACGGCCTATAGCCCAAATATTTCAACAAATCTTTAAAACATAATTTAACATAAGGTTTTGAGCAAAATGTGCAACTTATTAGTTGCCGCGGAGAGGACCTAGTCCAATCCAAAAATCAGTACGCACCACATACTCTTCATCCGGCATGTGTGCCATTCTAAAATTAGTGAGAAATATGTAGTCCGGGGTTCCATACCCTCAGGATAAAATTTATAACCATTACTTACCTCTACCAGGCCACAACACTAGTCCACTATGCTCTTGCCCCTCAAATTGGCTCCCGATTGCTCCGAATCTAGCCAAAACCAGTTCAACATCATCAATATATACCAAACGTACACAACCCAATCGAAAACTATCAAATTATGCAAGAATCTCGAAATTCGGCCAAACCCGAGCCCCGAGCCCACGTCTCAGAATTCGATAATTTTTACATCACTAGAAACCTTGTCCTCCCACGATTCTACTCATACCAAAATCATCACAATCAGATCAGAATTGCCTACCCAAAACCTCAAAAGAAAATTCCAATTCTCCAACCCTTCTTCCCAACCTTTTCCTACTTAAATCCTCAAATTCACAAGCGTAATCCGAACAAAATAGCATAGAAACAATGTTAATAACCCGTGAACTTACCTTCACTGAAGAACTATGAATTCTCTTCTTCAAATTGCCTTCAAAGAGCTCCTCCCGCATGCAAAAATAGTGAAATGAGGGGATTTTCACGGAGGCCCTTTTTATACTGTTTCTGCCAACATTTTCGCACCTGCGGACACTTAGTCGCACCTGCGGACCCGCACTTGCGGTCCCAGGTGTGCACCTGCGGAAGTCCCACTAACGGACCAATTTCGCACCTGCGGCTTCGTAGGTGCGGCCATAACTTCGCACCTGCGGCTACCCATCCGCAGGTGCGGCCAACACCAGAAACTAACACGAGCTGCAACTACTAAAAATATTTGATGTGTCACAATCACTTCGTGGGTCAATTTGGCCATGATGTTGTATATACGAGATTCGCTACGTAGTTCAAACAATTTGTAAGTTTATCCTGATAATGTTCTAACACTATGTAGTTAAACAATGTTTGTAAGTCATGCTAACTTATGAACATTTTTAACAATATGTAGGTAAATGATCCAAATAATGGTGTAAATCAATTTTTGAAAGATATATCCTTGGGACCTAGGCTTCACGTCACAACAATGTATAAGTACGTAGTGAATGGTTATAAGTTTCATACAGAGGATTTCTCTAAAAAATAAAAATAGCAACAACAACGGGGTGTGGGTTCAAAGTTGTGATGACAAACACTGACTAGATAATAGAGATAAATTGCGGAAGCATTAACATAAGTCTAAATGACAATAGCTAATAACAAAGAAATTCTTTTAAGTACAAACCCAGAAGTGGAGTCAAAACCTCACGAACCAGTCTAAGATTTAACTAAAAACAACACTTTGAAAATAAAATGATGTATCTGTTTGGAAAACACATAAATGACAGAATTAAAGATAGACAGGGACGCCGAGATCCACGAACGCCATGCGGAACTACCTCGGTGTCGTCTGGAATGAACTGAAGGACACTCCCACTAACGATGTCCACTGTGTCCGGCTGCGTAATCTGCACAACATAAAGAAGTGCAGGTGTAGCATCAGTACAACCGATCCCATGTACTGAGTAAGTGTCGAGCCTAACCTCGGAGAAGTAGTGACGAGGCTAGGACAAGACAACAACNGCGGAAGAACATGCTGGGGATAAGAGGGGAAACAATTTCTAAAATAGTAGAATCAAGTACTAACAGAAATGTAGAAGTGAAACAGGAAATATCAGCCCGAACAAGTATAATAGACAGGGAAAAACACGGCATGACCCCTCGTGTATAACCTCAAAATCACACGGCACGGAATGTCCCCTCGCGCATAACAATAATTACTCGGAACGGGATGTCCCCTCGTGCATCAATAATAATCAATCAACACGGAATGTCCCCTCGCGCATAAATAATAATCAATCGGCACGGAATGTCCCCTCGCGCATAAATAATAATCAATCGGCACGGTATGTTCCCTCATGCATAAATATTATCAATCGGCACGGAATGTTCCCTCTTGCATAAATAATAATCATCGGCACGGAATGTTCCTTCGTGCATAAATAATAATCATCGGCACGGAATGTTCCTTCGTGCATGATGAGTGTAAAAGCAACAATTGATGTGAAAGTTTAACAATACGACATTTCAAGTGTACATAAATAATCAACAAAATTCTACTGTCCCGGCAAGGGACTCAGCTATAACCAATCTCACTTAGAGGTAAAAAGTCAACAGTAAAATCCTCGACCGAACACATAATCAATAATTTCCTACGTCATGAATTAATGTCAAGGTACCACTTCCAAGGTTCCGAATAATTCACAACACGGAGAACATCAAAGAAAATTAAATAGCTCATCGAAGATCGACTCACGGGCATGCTTGACCACAACATATAGGTACCCGTCACCTCACCTATACGTTGGACATGAATTACGCATAGCAAATAAGACTCTATACCTACTCCCTCAAGCTAAGGTTAGGCCAAACACTTACCTCGGCTCTAAGAATGCAAGTCAAGCCACAATCACGGCCTTTCCTCTTGAATCCAACTCCGAAACGATAATATCTAGACATAATTGACTTAATAACATCAATAATCATTCAATAACTCAATCCCAAAGCCTAATTATAAATTTCCCATAATTCTTCCAAAAATACCAAAATTCGACCCCGTGCCCGCTTGGTCCAAACTCGAGGTTCGGACCAAAACCCGATCACCCATTCCCCCATGAACCTGAATATACAATTTGTTTTGAAATCCGACCCCAAAATGAGTTTGAATTCCCAAAATTTCCAAAAGCCCTAACTCTACCCAAAACCCCCTATTTCAACCTTTGTTTTCATGTTTTTAGGCCTAGAATCTAATGATTGATGAAGAAAATGAAAGAAATTAGAGCTAAGATTACTTACCTAAGTGGTTATAGAGGAAGAGCAGCTTGGAAATCGGACATGGGGTTTGGAGAAGAAGGAGATGGTGAAAAATTATGAAAATCCCGTAATGGGATTCTGTTTTGGACACTTTAAATAACTGGGCGATTTTACTCTACGCGATTGCGACAGAAGGGCTGCGATCGCGGAGAGTACTTTACTTTAGACTTACGTGATCGCGAATTAAGGAGTGCGATCGCAGAGAACCCGTACGTGGACCAATGCGATCACGAACGAAAGAATGCGTTCGCATAGAACAATTTGCTGCCCAGCCCCCAACCCCACAGGAGACTTACGTGATCGTGGACATATGGATGCGATCGCGTAGAGCTAAACCCTAAGGCTCCGCGTTCGCACTCAACTCTTTGCGATCGCGCAGATAAAATTGACCTCCTTTCCAAATTGAACATTGCGATCGCGTGCGATACACCGTGATCGCAGAGAAGGAATAACTGGACACCAGATACAACCTAAAACACCAAAAATTTCCTAAGTTTAGCACCCCGACACCTACCCGAATCTCATCCGAGCCCTCGAGACTCAAAGCCAAATATACACATGAGTTCAAAATCATCCTACGAACTTATTCGAGTAATAACCACCAAATAACATCAAAAACAATGAATTAAACTACAAAATCTATAGAATTTTCTCAAACTTCATAAACTTCTAAATTATCCAATTTTGATTTGAAACACGTCAAACCAAGTCTGTTTCTCACCAAATTTCAAAGATAACTTACATAACACATACTGAACCTGTTTCGGGCTCCGGAACAATAATACAGGCTCGGTAACACAGATTTCACATCAAAGTTCATTTTCAAAAGTCTTTCTTATATTTAGAAAACAATTTTCTTTAAAAATTCATTTCTCGAACTTGGGACCTCGGAATTCGATTCCAGGCATACGCCCAGGTCCCATATTTTCCTACGGACCCTCCGGGGCCGTCAAATCACAGGTCTGGTTCTGTTTACCAAAAATATTCACCAAAGTCAACTTTATTCCTTTAATTATCATCAATTCAATTGTTTAACACACTTCCACATAAAAGCTTCCTGGCTACGCGCCCGGGCTACGCACGCACATCGAGGTGAGATTAATGAAGGCTTTCAAGGCCTCGGAACACAATCTTTGCTAAATTTACACAAGATGACCTTTTGGGTCATCACAGAGATATTGATTATTATGGTGTGCTCAAAGAAATAATAGAACTAGAATATAGTTTGGCCATATAAGAAATTGATACTCTTTAGATACAAGTAGTTTGACCCAAATCCAACAAGAGATACAAGAGTACACAACCAATACAACATAATTGAGGTTAATCATACGAGAGATTATGATCGCTATGATCCTTTTATAATTGCACATAATGTTAGGCAAGTGTATTATACTCCTTATCCATAGCGGCCGAATAAGTCCGATTGGTGGGTTGTAATAAAAACTAATCCTGTAGGTAGGGTGGAAGTCGAGAATGTGTTAGATGTTTCATATCAAAACGATATCTCTAGTGTTCACCAAATAGTGGAAAATCAGTTAGAAAATGATTTGGAACATCCTGAACACATATTGGAAGAAGTTGATAAAAATGAAGTAACAATTATAGAAAATGAGGACAAAGAATCAACTGATGAAGCTCAAACAAGTGAGGAAAAAGAATTCTCGGACGAGGAACAATACGTCGATGAGCTTTGAAAATTTGGTTTTTTAAATAACTCTCGTTTTATAGCTAGTTTCTTATATGTTTCAATCTAAATATGTATTGTATTATGCAGATGACAGGCAAGGGTCAAGGTAACAATGACCCTACTGGTTCTCGGGGTCGTGAAAAGGCTTGTAAGGGAAATAGGAGGGTAGAAAATAATACTCCTTCTTTTCCACCCTCTTCAGAGATGCCAATGTCTTATCCTCCACCCCACGGCTATACTGAGTTGCCACAGCATCACGAGCCATACACCTTCATGCAGACACCAGGTCTTTCATCATAGGGTCATATGACTATACGTCTGACATGCAGTCCAGCTGCCTCACGACCACGTGGATCGCAGGCATCTGCATCGCTTGGATCGCATCCATCTATGTCATAGCCACTCAGGTCACAACCATCAATATCACAGCCACTTGGGGTCCATCTATCTCTGTCGCAGTCACAGGGATCACAACCATCTTCATCAGCGACTCCATCTATTTCAGGCCTTCGCCTGCGAGGTAGTAGATCTGACCCCATACACCTTCCACACATGCCTTTGATATACATGCTTCGGACGGTGATGATGATGATGAAGAGGAGGTGCATTATGATCAATATGGCAGGATCATCATAGTCCCTGAGGGTGATGGGTAAGAGTTAATGTTATTTTTGCGTTTATTATTTTGTTAAGTTTTTACTAAGATATTAATTTTTTTTGTTAAATTGCAGGTTCATCCCAAGTAATAAGACTACGAGGATAATCACCAAAGCCATCAGAAAGCTTTATGATGGCCCTTATGCGACTTGGACTGATTTCCCATTCTCGCTGAAGGAGCAAATTTTCAATCAATTTAAGGTATAAATTGTGAAATACTAATTCAATGTAAATTTTCATATAGGGTCCCTTCCAAACTACACATGGAGGAATTCATCCGCACTCAGCCACCTAAGGAGTCGGGCGAGCCAACCCAACCTTCAGACGAGGATGTTGAAAGAATATGGATGGAGTCTGCTGGCGGTCCAAAATAGGGAAAGGTATACGGGCTTCCTATTAAGAAATTCCATAGCTATAAGTGTGGAATGCAAGGAATAGGGACTTCCTCGCAAGGCGAGCAACTTGATAGGGAGAGCCTCTCCGCTATGCGGAAGACTGTGACGAGGCTCAGATCAGAACACTCCCCGGTCTCGTGAGTCATCGCCAGAGGCTCGACCTGCACGTGAGTGTTTCTCCCGTCCTCCCCGCGATGGTTCCTCCTGTCCTCCCCGTGGTCGTTCTTCCCGTCCTCCACAAGACCCTTCTCTATACCGTCTTATAGATGAAAGTTCATCAGACGGTGATGATGATGTTGTACAAAACACTTCTTGACTTTTATATACTTTAAACTAGACAAATAGAACCGGTTTTGAACTAGTTGTAATAAGCTTTAACTTAGTTTTGTTAGTTTAATTTGTTAGTTCTATTGAACTTTTATTTGTTAGTTTTAATGTGTTTATTGAATTGTGTTGTTGTTGTTGTTGTTGTTGTTGCTGTTGTTGTTGTTGTTGTTGTTGTTGTGTTTTAGGGATTTTGGTATTGAATTGTATTGTTATTTAGGGATTTTGGTATGCTGGCAGGTGGTGTAGCTGCCAAAACAGGCATTTTATGCAAATTTAAAACCCAGAAAATCGACCAAAGTTGGTCGGTATCTAAGTAAAAAAAATTATTTTCTACAAATTAGCAACCATCCTTGGTCGCTTAAGTCTAAAAAAACTAGAAAATTAAACATTAGCGACCAAAGTTGGTCGGTTAATGAATCCAGATTTAAAAATTACCGACCAACTTTTGTCGGTATAGTTAAAGTTAAATTTCATAAAATAATATATATTTTGCTTTACCATCTAACTTTAGTCGGTAATTTTTAAATTTAATAATTAATAAAATAACGTAATTTTAATACACCGACCAACTTTGGTCGCTAAATTTAAATTATTTAAATATTTTACCGATCAAAGTTGGTCGGTATGTTCTTTAAATTGTACAGTTGGTCCTTTTACCTTAGCGATCAACGTTGGTCGGTAATTACCGACCAACGTTGGTCGCTAAGGTAAAAGGACAACCAATATAGCGACCATTCGTGTTTGGACGCGTTTTGGTTGATAATTCGCCAAAAGTGACCAACATTAGTCGGTTATTGTAGTAGCTTTTTACCAAATTTTTAATAGTGATGAAAGACTTTGATAGTCCTTTAACTATGCGTCTAGGAGTAACTTTATCCCTTATTTATACTAGTGAATATAAAGCATCCCTTATCTTTATAAAAAGGGACAACTTTGGTCTGCCACTTAATAGGGTTAGTAAAAGTAACGGAAACATCAAAGCAATTGTTTAACTAAACGAAACGACTGACCAAAAGAAAAGAAGACCTTTCCTTCTTTTTTCTTCGCACTTCGCAGTCCAAGGTGCAAAATTACTCATTTCGTGAACACTAATATCCCGTCACATAGAATAGATATGTGTACTAAACTGATATAAATGTCAAAATGAGAAAGAAAAGTGAGCAAAAGCTAATTACTTCTTCATTGTTTATATTTCTTTTTTAAAAGAAACAGCCTCCTTAAGTAGTATATTTTGGTCCCTTTCTAAATAAGAAATTTTTATATTCCTATGCCATACAGAAAACCTTATTACCCTTAATGTTTAAGGTTTGACTTAATTATATTTAGTATACCAAATTATTAATTTTATGTCATACTTAATTAAGGGTCTAATTAATTGGACGTTTTTACTCCTTAATTAAAGGTGTCCATATATCTCACGTTTCTCTCTCCTAACTCCTCACCCAACCCACGTTTTTACCCATACCCACGGTCTTTTTACCATTTTCCCTCTTGTGAAACCAAACAAAATTTCATTGCCCATTCTCCCAAGAAAAAATCCCCAAGTGGGTTTGTTCAAAATCCTCTTTTTCTTCACTCTCTGGTGCTTGTCGAATTTAAATCACCCTTGAATACCCCTTCTTCTGACTTTGATTCAAATTTTATGGGAAAGTAGAAGCATTAAGAGAGTAAAATCAATGAGAAAAGTGTTACCTGAAAGATGTATGAGAAAGAGAGAGAAAATGGAATTTGCAAAGAGAGTTATACGCAAAGGTTCGATTAAAGGGAGAAAATAAGGAACCAGAATCTAATGCTGCAAACGGAGCTATCTTATAATTGTATTTGTATCCCTCGGAATTCAAGTTTAAAGTACTATTGAAATTTGAAGTACGAATTTTATTATATATATGGGTTAGTCGAATTCAAATCACCCCTGAAACCAATCAACCCCTGCCCCTTCTTCTGACTTTGATTAAAAAATTCAACTTTTAAAACTAAGCTTCACCCTGAAACCTTATACTGATTTGTATTTTATTTGTAGAAATTTTGAGATGAAGAGAAAAACTTGTAGTCAACATTTTTTCTCAACATAGATTGTAGTTTAATTGTAGTATAAATGTAGTAATTTTGTAGATACCCTTAAAAACAATACAGCTTTATACAATACTTAAACTGATTTGAGATAAATAATTGGAGAAACGATATTGAGATCTAACGATTTTGAGATCTGTTTGACTTTGTAGTTTATTTGTAGAATTTTTGTAGATGAAGAGATAATTTTGTAGCCAACATTTTTGTTCAACATAGATTGTAGTTTAATTGTAGTATAAATGTAGTAATTTTGTAGATACCCTTAAAAATAACGATATTGAGATCTAACGATATTGAGATCTGTTTGACTTTGTAGTTTTTTTGTAGAATTTTTGTTGATGAAGAGAAAATTTTGTAGTCTACAGTTTTGTTCAACATAGATTGTAGTTTAATTGTAGTATAAATGTAGTAATTTTGTAGATACCCTTAAAAAAATACTGTTTTATACATACTTAAACTGATTTGTAGTTAGTTTATTTGTAGATATATGTAGGATTTTTGTAGATATTAACAGAAAATAAGACGTTAATAGAATTTGTAACATAACAATTTTAATCAGTTCCCCCTAATTCCTAAGACCAGCGTCGTTTTTCCCCTCCCCTTTCTTCTTCTTCTCCATTCCTTCTTCTCAAAAAATACAGAGATGAGACCCATTTTTTATAATCAGATTTTCCCATTCAATTGTTCTATATTTTTTCGTTTTTATGATTTGTCGATTGAGAAAAAAAGGATGAAGAATACAATATCGAAAGTTTTGGTTTCTACAATTTGAATTGATTTTGTTGAATAACTGGTCGCCTTTTTGATTTCTGGTTTGAAGAAAAAACACAATGAACTGATCTTTTCCATAACTGAGTTCTACAATTTGATTTCAAATTGTTGAAGCTGAAAAAATTTCGCCGAACAGTGTTTTTGAAGAAAACAGTCGCTGTAATTTGATTTTAAATTGAAGATAAAAGGATTTCCGTTTCAAATTTGAACTGTAGGTCGTAAAATCAATTAGAATATTCTGTTTCCCGATTTTTAGTGTGCCTATTTAGGAAGATTCAGCTACTAATAATTAGTAATTAATGATTTGTATAAAAATTGTAGAAAAAATATGGACATGCCGGGTAAATTAGAAAATATGCATATATTTGGTAATAAAGTTTCATATATGGTTTAGGAAGGAAAAAATCCCTTCTAATAATAACTAGGTTGTGATGGCCTGTGCCACTGCAGGCCCAATATTATAAAAGTTAAAAATACTACTTTTGATTAGTGTTGTGTGTGTATATATATATCACATACTAATTGCTAGATATCATTTACATACATTTTGGATAAAAATATCCACTCATGGATATTACATGGTTGCTAAATGATACATCGTTTACATCCACGCGAACATCATACTATTAGATGCTAAAGTTTGTCATTTTTCATACATATAGGAGTACCATTTACATATTGGCAAAAAGTGATGCATTTTTGCGTTGTGTCTCGTGTCCTCCTTAGCAATCTTTGACGAAATAAAACACCACCTGCAAAATCGTGAAGTAATGATTAAATGTTAATCCATAGATTAGACTAAGCGCAAACTTGTCCTAGTGGTATAGTTCTTGCCAATTACATTATGAAAAAAACGTTAGATGTCTTAAATTGGACAATTTAAATTGTTTATGAACTACATTAGCTTTTGCACATTTTATTTGTAAATTACACATCTTTTCAAATATTGTCTATCAAAGTGAATGAGTAATTTATGTGAAACAGAATTAAGAGTAAAAGTAACATCTTATGTGAAACAAAATTAAGAGTAAAAGTAAACAAAATTAAGAGTAAAAGTAAAACTTAATTTTATCCAAGAAACTTTCAAGGCTCATTAGATTTTGGATTGTACTTGTAACTGACATACCTCTTTGAGACGTCATTTGTGCTCTTGCCGTATAAGGAAACACATTCACATGTTTTCACATATGTTCAATTGACCAGCCATATTGTCAAGCATACATGAACTTCATATGTGACATGTAATTCAAATCCAGTCATACTGCTGCTATCCACTATCTATCCCGTAATGATAATCGAATTCGATAAGAAATAAGTAATACTGTCTTCCTTAATAATCATAATTATAACCAAATCAAATGTTCAAAATAAAAACACAGAAGAGGTATTAAACATGAGAACAATTCACTTAACAGACTACACAACTAAAAAACACCCTGTCAAAAGCTCGGATAGAATTTTTCATGAATAATTATGAGTAACCCGAATTGGTAAGATCTCAGCAAGCACTTGCCCAAGCTTTGAGGCACAAGTTCGTATATTCAAGCTAAATGTTCAGGTGATGTTAAATCTATTTCATATACCTAATTTTCTTATCTTCTCATCATTCTCCTACACAAACGGGCAAATAAATAATGAATATTGTAGAATACTTATACTGCGTAGATTTCTCAAGAACTCAATGCAGATCAAATTCTGTAAGCTTTTAATCAAGTGTCAATGTGTTCTTTGAAGCCTAAACCAACTATGGAGATACAATCAGTTTAATAATATAAATCCACCTAAATTGCTCAGAATGAGAACAATATTATAACTTTGAAGAAAAAATCCCATTCTTAAGCAAATATCTGCTTTTTGTTCTGAATTCAAATGATATGATAGTAAACGTAAAGAACAGATACTACACTCTACAATTTGCTTCTTGTTGAATAGTCGTGAGTTAACATTTGATTTCTTGTTGCGGGTTGTATTTGCAACTTTGTCAGTGTCTAATTAAGTGCATGATATTCTTAATTTTGAGAGGTTCTAATCCGCTTCACTTGAAAATACTTATCAACAGTTGCGGACGCACGTGACTGAACCTGCTTTACCAAAAAATAATACTGTATATATGTATAAAATTTCAATTAAAACAGCGTAAATTTTGTATAAATATTTTATTTGAATCCACTTGACAACTACTATTTTACGTCTAAAGTTTTGAACTTCTAAGATTGAACCCGCTTGCATAAAATCCTGGATCCGCCACTGCTTATCAATCACCTAATCCTATTTGGCAACATTATCATTATTCATTGTCGTATGGATATTAGCAGCCAATAAACGCATTCTCAGAAATTACTGTTTTTCTTAAATTTTCTGTTCGTTAATACTTTAGTACTGAAGTCTTTAACGTCATTGTTAGTTCATGCATAAAGTTGGCACTATTTTCTCTATGTCCTCCTTAATATTTTCTGGGCAAAATAGTTGACGTAGTCATATTGCTGCGCAGGGTATACTTACAGCCCCTTCTTTTACCCGAGGCAGCTCCACACTGCATATATTGAAAATAGTTCATGGCTTCTACTGTATCAGGGCCTTGAACAGAACTTTTGAGGAATTTTATTCACAAAGCTTTTGATATTGTCTGATTTGGGGCCATTCAGGTGGCGGACCTACATTGTGGATTGAGGGGTCATAGGACCCCGTTAATATTGCCAAAAATCCTCTCTCTCTATATATATATATATATATGGGACCCCTTAAATATTTTAAGTGTACCCCTAAACACAAAGAGACTGACTCGACAAGTGGTTGCATTCGCCATTTAAGTTTCGTTCCTTGCAAGTGATGCAAGTTTGAATCCCACCTTCAGCCTTTTCAGCTTTTTCCCTCCTTTCTATTTTTATTCTTTGAGTACAATATAACTTATTTTTAATAACAAATTGCTTTATTTTTTTACTTTTGTCCTCTTTTTTTTTTAATCAATCATAGTTTAGTACTAATATATAACNATATATATATATATATTATATGTACATATATGGGACCCCTTAAATATTTTAACTGTGCCCCCTAAACACAAAGAGACTGACTGGATAACTGGCTGCATTGGCCATTTAAGTTCCATTCCTTGCAAGTGATGCAAGTCCGAATCCCACCTTCAGCCTTTTCTATTCCTTTTCAGCTTTTTTCCTCCTTTCTATTTTTATTCTTGGAGTACAATGTAATTTATATTTAATAACAAATTGCTTTATTTTTTACTTTTGTCCTTTTTTTTTAATCAATTATAATTTAGTACTAATATATAATAGTCAACCTAATTAATATTTTAGTTCTTTGAATACAATGTAATTTATATTTAATAGAAAATTTCTTTATTTTTTACTTTTATCTTTTTTTTTTTAATTTAATTATAGTTTAGTACTAGTACATAATAATCAACCTAATTAATTTTATTCTTTTTTAAATTCATCCCTTAAAATAGAAATCATCAAATTGCAACTTATCAGTCCATAAATGAAAAAATACATTATCATTTTATGACAACCTTTTTCAACAATCTGACTCGACAATGACAACTAATAGTTTGAGACTCTTTTTCAGTTCTTTTAGTATTACCATACTCCTTATCTTGAATGCCCTTTTGATCACTGGCCTTTTTTTTATTTATTAAAAGCTAGAATTTTAAAGTATGAAACATGCTTAATCAAACACCTTCCCTTCACATAGTATCTATTTTGCGAAAAAATATTTCTTTCTCTCTCTCTCTCTCTCTATATATATATATATACGGTGTTTTCTTTTTCTTTAGAACTTTTTTGTCAATACTTAAATGATAAGTCATCATAATCATTAAGCTTTCAATGAGTTGCACGCCGAATTTTATTGCTAGTTACTAGCATACCGTGGTGGCCCCGTCGTACTCAAATCCTGAGTCCGCCTATGATGCCATTAACATATTTACAGCTTATACACACTATTTATCTACCTAAATTCAGATAATTTAAGATTACAAAAGGTAACTCAAAACTACATCTCAGTATTACCCATGTAAACTTCCACCCATTACTATAATTGAAAGAATATACCTCAAAATAGTCAATCAGCGGTCTGAAAACTCCAAACCTACTTACACCTTGGACAAATCACTCTGAGCGTTTACTTGGTTCGGATAGTCAAGAAGACGAAGTAGGAAACTGGAGGATAATACCAATACTATCAGATAAACTACAATTAAAAACTAAGAATTAGTTACCACATGAAAACCCAAAAAAACTAAAATAACAAAATATTTGAGCAAAAAAGTGAGAATAAAAAAAAAATCAGAGGAATCTGAAATTGTTACCTTTCTCAAAATTGAAGCTTCAATTTGTTTTTTCCAATATGGAGCTTACTCCGTATGCTACCAGCAAGAGAAATTCATTCCCTGAAAATCTAACTAAATGGAGGGTAAGACTTGATTTTCCTCCTACTGTGATTAAGAGCTATGGAGGGAATGAAAGAAAAAATACACACAACTGTAAACAAATTGAAGTCAACTACCCACATCCATAAAAGAACCCAGGAAACATGAAATCCATGATAGGAGGAAAAGAACCAGAGTGAAAGCAATTATCTTGTACAAAATTGTGGAAGAATCTAAGAAAGTACCAAGTGGATGTAGTAAGTAAAGGAGAGATACAGAGAATAATATAGAGAAGGGGGACATCAGTTTGCGAAGTTAGGGATTATTTCAAGGGTATTTAAACTTGAAAAAAGTAAAAAAAAAATTCTCGACAAAGGATGTTCAACATATGTTATATACCTTTAAAACATAATATTTTATCTATATATAATGCAATTTTTCGACGACCATTCTTGTGATCAAGTGGCTTCGCCACTGAGGGACTTAAGTATACCCTGGCAGGGATTAAGGCCACGTTACGACAGTGGCTAGCAGATTGCTACACACATAAGTACCCGAAATGCTAAGAGATTAAATGGCCAAAATACCCTCAGCTATGAATGTAATGGCTAAAAACTGACACATCGAAACCCTTTAAGCATGATGTAGTATAACATAAAAGGTGTCACAATGGTAGGCATTTTGAACCTAGATTTCTTCTCGAGGCACATTACAAATGCCTCCATTATGAAGGCATAGTTTAGTGGAGACATCAACTGACATAACTCGTAGGGTGCTTGCTTATAGATCATGTCTAATGTTTCTTATTCTTTAGTATATATCTTCCCTGTAACCAAAAAGGGAAACTAAGATGAATGCAAGAATCATTTAACATGCTTGAAATGCATCAAAAGACATACCTCTGCCAAAGTTAAAACCAATTGTTAATTGACTTCAAGAAGTAGTGGGTCATCTTCGTTGTGAGTAGGGAGAACTTTTGATAGTCTCAAGTATAGTCAACAACAGTCATACCATCTTAGCTTTATTGGCCAATGAAGATTACCACTATAATCATAACACAGACACTTAACAGCCAAGAGATTGTTAGAAAGAAAAATTACCTCCTATAATAGGTATAGTGTCACTGCAGAGAGAACTTGTGAATGTATCTTGATCTTTATTGGCAGTTTTTCTAGTTCTTGCTTCTCGCTTTATTATGTCTGTGGATTGTATTCAAAATTTTAAATCTTGAATAACTGAACCACATGATATTATCACGTTTGAGGCCTTGTTCTATCAATGGTTCATCCCACAGTATACACTTACACATGTGATACATTAATCCAGCCACGAAAGAGAAAGAAAGAACTTAAAGAGGTCGAGAAAACTCATTTTGAAGCCTTGTTCATACACCTCATGTAATTGTAGGCATCACAACAGAAAATGCTATAATATTAGACACATTTGTCGTCCTCGTACAATCTCTAAGATCTGGGAACCTAAAGATCCGCGAGAAATATAACTTAAGAGATAAACTATAGAGCATTCAGGAAAAAAATAATATTATTCAATTTCGAAATATGAAAGAATCACTGTATCATTTGTTGACAGAATGCAAGTTTGCAATTAAAACTACCATAGATGGGGAAAGTACTTTAAAGAAGAAATAGAGAGATGTGAACTTTATGTCGTAGCCTTCTTATCTTCAGCATTGCGAGATAAAAGAATTTGTCGGCTTTATCATATGGTAAATCATTGATAACTAAGCTTGAACAAGCACCCAGAAATTTAGTTAAAATATTTATTGGTTCAAAAAATTTAAAAACAGATTTAGAGCAACGAAAAATATTATCTCCTAAAGAGTATATAAAGGTCAGCTACTAATGGTCTAATGCTCTATGTGTGTCGATGAATAACATATTCCTATTTCTTAATACCAAACCGACAAAAATTGAGCATTTTTGGCTTTTTAAAACATGCAAACATGCTATTGAAAAAATTAATTTCTTTGCATAACAGTTGAGATGTCAAAGTAGTAACTACAAATTTCAGTGAATTCACAAAATAAAATAAATCCAACCAAAAAATGTTCGAATTTGATTGCTATATCAACCTTTGAACCAAAGGCATAGAAGAGTGCTCAACTTTGTTCCTCTTCCACATGTTTTATCACTTTCTTTCAATTTTTGGTCAGATAGAGCTGAAATGTTTTAGCAGAGTACCTAAAAATGCTTGAGAAAACTCCAGCACTATAAACTTCAATTTATTTATCAATAAGATCAAGAAACAAAACCCTAAGATTATTCACTAATAAGCAAACAAACAGAAAATCACCATTTATCGGAACCACAATCGTTGGGATCATCAAATTACTCAAATCCATGCACTGGTGAATCCGTGCTAGCAGGAGAAATCGAGGAAAGCATTGAGAGATTCTAGATAAAGACGTTGAATACAGATGGATTAGCTAATTAAATTCGAGCATGGCGATGAAGAAAGAGAGGAGAGGACCACGAAGAAGGGAGATGAACCAAAGCAACGGTGGCCAAATGATACGTGGCTACTCAGTTTCACGGTAAACCACATTTCATTAGATGATCTGAAAAGACAACAATATCCTAAACTTTTCCTTAAAGAACTTTAAGCAGACATGTTGAAATACTAGCTTTTCTAATATATAGAAAAATAAAAAATTTCGACCACGCATTTCTCACAGAAATAGAAAATGTAATGTTATTGTTAGCCATCAGCTAACCTGTAAAGAAGCAACACTACGTACCAAGGGTGAACTTGGAAAATTTTAAAATTATTGGTCGATATTGTTCCAACAATGGGTAAAGGACGATAACACTTAAACTGATAACAAATTGCAAGAACATATGCCGATTGTGGATTGCACTTATTAGGGCTTGAATGAGTTCCTTCAGTTGAACTTTGATTATTGATTTATTCCATTCTTCACTGATTAGGGCTATGTTTCTAGGATATTTGTTGGGATTATGATTTCTAGAAATATGTCATGACCCCAAAATTATCTCGGTCGTGATGGCGCCTATCTCGATACTAGGCCAGCCAACACAATATTCAAAACATAAAAAACCTTTCGTTCATATCATTTCTAAACCGATAATTCAAAAAAGTTTCATTTAATCATTTTTCTACAGACAAAGATATGCCGAATAACGGATACAACCCAAAATCCCGGAGTCACTGGTCACGAGCATTTAAAGAAATCATACAAGTCTGACACAATATCTCTAATACAAGATAAGTCTAGGAGATGCAACTACTACAGAAGTAAGAAGGAGAAAGCAGGGTTGCGACCACATGCAGTTACCTTGCAACATCTCCGAGAGCCCTTGGGACAGGTAAACAGCTCACTCCGCTCGAGCACCTTGATCTGCACACAAGGTGCAGATAGTAATGTGAGTACGCCAACTCGGTAGTAATGAAAGTAAATAAGGCCCGATAAATAGGAAACACACAAGTACATGCTATCAATTCACAATAAATACATCTTTTTTCCCAAAAGTACATAGGTCAAATCATCATGCTTAAAAGCTGATTTCAGTAAAAATCATTTGAAAGTATTTTTCCAACGGTTTCAACAGTGAAATACTTTAAGTTCGGAGTAAAAATGATAAAAAAAAAATCATGAATAGCCTCTCGGGCAAAACATATATCATAAACTGCCCCTCGGGCGTAACATCATGGAAGTGTAGAGTGAAAGTGATAAAATCATAAGTAGCCTCTCGGGTAAACCATGTAGCATAAACTAGCCCTCGGACGTAACATCACTCAGAATCAGCCCCTCGGGCATACCTCACAATCACTCATAATCATCCCCTCGGGAAACCTCACAGTCACTCATGCCTCCCAATCACTCCTCACTCAGCACTCGTCACTCACACTCAGTAGGTACCTGCGCCCACTGGGGTGTACAGATTTCGGAGGGGCTCCTACAGCCCATATGCTATAACAAGCCACCTCGTGGCAAAAATCAATCAGGCCCTCAGTAACAATCATGAATCAATAACAACATGTTGCTTCGTGCAACCCGATCCCATAATATCCTTACAACACAGGCCCTCGGACTCACTCAGTCAGAAACCTCTCAAGACACTCGTGCTATCAGTAAAAAAAGGAACTCGTCCCAAAACATCTTTCGTATGCATCAAACTGGAGTGATGAAACTCAATTAAACAGAAATCAGGTTAAATCATGACTGAGTGTAACTTTCAGATCAAAAACAGTGAGGTAATAGTAGTACAAAGTCCCTAAGGGGTCCAAACACTTGGCACAAGGCACAAATATGGCATTCAGCCCAAACCATAGTAATATGCCTTAAAACATAAATTAATCATATGATTTGAAATCAAATACGCAACTTATTAGTTTCTACAGGACGGACCAAGTCATAATCCACCAACGGCGTACGTCACACGCTTTTCATCTAGCATGTGCGCCACTCCAAAATAGTGGTACAATGCGAAGTACGGCATTTCATACCCTCAGGACAAGATTTGGAATCATTACTTACCTCAAACCGGATAAAAATCTACTCCGCGATGCCCTTGCCGCTCGACTCGGCCACAAATCTCTCCGAATCTAACCAAAATCAGTAGTATATCATTAATATATGCTAAAGGAGCGAAGCCCACATAAAAATTATCAAATTACATCACAAATCACGAATTTGGCCAAACCCGACCCCCAGCCCACGTCTCAGAATCCGATAAAAATCACAAAAATAGAATCCTTACACTCTCACGAGTCCATACATACCAAATATATCAAAATCCGACGACAAATGACCCCTCAAATCCTTAAATCAAAGTCTCACATTTTCAAGCCCTAACCCCTCAAATTATACCATTAAATTCCACTAATTCCATGTTTAATCAGTCAAATACCAATATAGAATCGAGTTTTAGGTTCAAGAAACTTACCTCCACGAAAATCCCTTGAAATCCCTCTTCAATATGCTCCCAAAAGCCTCAACCCGTATGAAAATATGATGAGCAATGCCTAAAATTCGCAAAGGCAAGTATTTATATGCTCTGCCCAGGGGGTTCCACACCTACGGTCACTTGCTCACACCTACGGACTCGCACTTGTGGTCCCATGTGCGCATCTGCGAGTTCCATTTAAGCTCCCATTGTACGCATCTGCGGTTTACCATTCACACATGCAGGCTCGCAGGTGCAATCCTTCTATCACATCTGCGGAAGCTGCCCAAGCCTCCATTTTTTGCTCCTGCGGCACATTCTCTGCTCCAGCACCTATCGCACCTGCGGCTCCCCGTCCGCAGGCGCGACCACACCAGAAAAATTACACCAACAGCCATTCTGCTGCATAATCCAAATCCAAACCTTCTGATGACCATCCGAAATCACTCCGAGCCCCTCGGGGCCTCAACAAAATATACCGACACGTCGTATATCATCACACGAACTTAGTCGAACCCTCGTTACACTCAAAAATATCATCAAAACATCAAATAAATCTAAAATTCAAGCCTAAGGATTTCTAAACTTTCGAAATTCGTTCATGATGCCGAAACCAACCAAACCACATTCGAATGACCCGAAATTTTCACTCACAACACAAATAACACTACGATCTTGCCCTAACTTCCGGAATTCCATTCCGACCCCGATTGCTAATTTTCCACTGCCGACTGGAAATCGCCAAAAATCCAATTTCGCCAATTGAAGCCTAATTCTACAACGGACCTCCGAAAAAAATTCCGAACACGCTCCTAAGTACCAAATCACCTAACGAAGCTATCTGAACCATAAAAACCAAATTCCGAGATCATTTACCCACAAGTCACTTCCGGTTGACTTTTCCAACTAAATTTCCAACTTAAGAGACTAAGTTTCTCATTTCTCTCTATAATCACTTCGAACTCGAACCAATCAACCCAATGCAACATAAAAGAGCTGAACCATACAAGAATGACGCAGAAATGGGGAAAACGGGGCTCAACTTTCGGAACGACCGACCAGGTCGTTACATCCTCCCCCACTTAAACACACGTTCGTCCTCAGACGTGCCAAGAGTTGTTCCAAAAGCCATCTAATCGCCGTATAACCTTAATGCGCACATACTCGGGGGTGATCCCACGTCACCCAGCCCCGCATAGATCTGATAACATAACACATCTGAAATTTATTCATCCAACCTACCCTATAAGCCTTAAAATCTAATTTCCACATCCGAACTTTTCTATTAGATCAGAATCCACACGCTGTATAAGTCTGAACAAGCCGTATCCAACCATAGTCATAACTCAGGACGAAATCCCATGATATCCCACATAAATCAAGCACCCGTAGCGATAATTTCTAATCATAGTAGCTGATCAAGCAACCCAATGCCGGAAATAACCTTATTATCAAATAGAGACCCGTTCTGACACCTTCATATACTACTAATGATGAAAGAAACACGCAGAAACCCATAACCATTCGTCGGATCAACAAGTGATGGAGCTCCCTCTCTTTGACAGGAAATATAGCAAAATACCTAAGCTGATCAGCGTCAATGTCTTCCCAAAAATGCTGCAACCAGATCCGATAATCACCCATTCTAGGTTCGATGACCTCATCTCATCCAACACCGCCACTCTAATAACACGACACGTCAATACCGCTTAAAGCCATGACTCGTGTAGTCCGTGCACTAATAGACAACATTCCAAATGTACTCAAACAGGGAAAAATGACATCAAACTAGAGAACCGTCCCGCAAGATCAACAGGTATCACCACAACGCAATGCTAAGAATTCCTCATACACCACAGAGCCAAGACGCCCGAATCCAACACACAAGGATCATATCTTATCTCAACATAATTTCGCCGCAATGTGCGACCCCATCCAAGTGCTGGTCCATATTATATACCTCGCTCTGCCCTGCTCAAATTCAATAACCACGCGAAACTCGACGTCAAGTACTCAAAGTGCATTGCCATAACCACGGAGAATCGAACAATACCATGCCACATGAAATCGGAAAGAACATATCCAATACGTCTCAATACTGCAATACCCAATTACTTACGTTACTCGAATCCCGCTATAAGACCACAATAGAACCACACCATGTGTGCCAAAAACCAACGAATCACAGCTTCCTGTATCAGGGAAGGGTAACTGATAAATCATCCCAGAACACAAATAAGTCCAACAACCACTAGCTGGCATGCCCTCACAATATCACTACGGAGCCAATCAATCCGACGCGGTGCAAAACTCCTATCCCCACTGGGCCTACTAAGGAACCCCACATCAATCCGGTTATACACAATAGACAAATGACCCTCCGAAGGTCAATGACTAAATCACAACACACACTAACCCCTGGCTAATCTTGGCTACGTCTCTACAACCCTCAACTATGAAATCATCCACTCATTCGAGTTCCTTGACTCAAAACCCTCAGAGCACACAAATCACCATATCTTATCTCAACTACATCGCATGAATGTCTAATATTTCCTCAATACACGATCATACCACGAGGGATACCCCTACAATTCATATATGTTACAAGGCAAAATTGAATACCCATAGCCGACCAACAAGGGGAGTACCGCCACACCGATGAAGTATCCATAAATCAAAGCACAGTGCCTCTTCTGAAACTTATACCTTCATCGAACTATATCTAAAAGTAACACCATTTATCTTATCATCTGAGGTCGTCCATGCTACCTAAGAATTCAGAACCTTCATTTCAAGTGGCATCGTGACCTAGCACCCGCAATCTCAATATTACACCACACATCGCACCCATTATGCCACCATATGAACGATACGACAAACCTCAAACACACTCTGAGTCGTAACCAACTACATACTCAATTAGCTAAGAACTTTCCATTTGATTTTATTCTGGAGAAAATTACAATATGCCACGTTCCCCACACACCAGTAGAAAATATACATTTCAAACTACGGTAGAGACCATTTAGAACTCTCAAGAATCCATTTGCACTTAACCGAACCGTCAGGACTGAATCTCTTTAACTCAACCAAGCTACTCGCCAAAACCCAGGAGCATTGCCATGAATCATACGTAGAACCTTACCACACCATAAGCACCTCAAAGGACTGATCTTACCCATTACCATGCCGACCCAATCTACTACGAAGTTGTCCTATTTCTCTGAGTCCCTTCTGAGTTACCTTCCTATTGATTCTTTCTCCTTGCCATAGTACCAAAATCCTCAACCAGAAATCACCACGCGAGACCCTAACACAAAACCACATCGCCCTAAGGCCCATAAACCACTCAACATCTCTCAAGCACCCCAAAGTACCACATCTCAAATACTTACTCTAAAGAGACTTTTGATGAATTTGAACTATCCTTCCCTTTCATTATACCGGAATGTGGAATCCACAATGATATATAAACTATGAATCCATCCGAACCGTTCTCGAAAGTCACCCACTCTACGCAATTCTCAATTAAGCTGATCAAGCAGATCGAACGACATGTACCCCATTAACACACCAACACTCAAGGGAATAACCCACACCCTAGGCAACCAAGAAAATTCCTACATTACGCACACTACTTCCTTTACAAATAACAACTCGATCAAGCAATAATACCCATATCCCCATAGATTATAATATGTTTACAGAAATTTCCATTACTCGAGTCATCCTCAAACTCCACCTCTGCAGGTCATAACTAATCCACCAATATGCCCTAAACTGAAACCAATGCAACACATAATCGGCAACCAACTAATCATTAGCTGACTCTCCCACATGGCTCAAATCCATAGGTCAAAATAAATAATAACTCACAATGCCCATACGCTATCACCGCCATAATACCGAAGTGAGATTCAATGAAAACCTTCGTAAGCTCATATAACACAAACCACCAAATATCTCGAACCGTCTAAAAATCTCGTATTCACCATTGTAATAGTTATGCCAACTTCCCAAAGAAATCTAAAATCAAATTGTAACATATATCATTTACTGGCAAAAGAGAACTTGTTACAAAACAACATAGGGATCACACAACCTCAGGAGGTAACTCCGCCTGCTTAGCCTCTAACTTATATCAATTTACTCCCTTCCAAAATCGTGGCCATTACGCGATCACTTATCCTCCTGCATTAAAACACAACCCATGCCTATCCTCGAGGCATCACAATACGCGGTATAAGAATCTGAAGCTAATGGCAGAACAACCACTGGAGCTGTGGTTAAAAAAGTCTTGAGCTTTGAAAGCTTTCCCACACTCGCCTGACCATCTGAATACCCTCACCGAACACCATGTGCCCCAAGAATGCTACTGAACTGAGCCAAAATTCACACGTGGAGAACTTTGCATAAAGTTTCTCCTCCCTCAACCTTTGTAATACAAATCCTCAAATGCTGAGTATGCTCCTCCTGGCTACGTGAGTACACCAGGATGTCACCAATGAATATAATAACGAAGGAGCCCAGATACGGCTGGAATACAATGTTAATCAAATACATGAACATTGCTGGGGCATTGGTCAGCCCAAAAGACATCACTAGGAACTCATAACACAACAGGAAGATCCATTTCACTTCACAATTAAACTACATGATAGGTCCTTCAATACACTCACAACTCAAGGCCATATGCCAAATCGAGACAGAAGTCAAAAACTCTATAGTTCTTGCTACATCTCCAACCAATTCACACTCACCACATAGTCATCCAGACACAAAATCCCACCAATAGGGACATAACGGACATACAAGTCTCAAAATGCATGTGGTCACACAATCGAAATCTCAGCAACCAAGCCACAGACAAAACCCGGCCTCAAGTCCTCCAGACTGTCCTATTATCAACTTGCTAAAATCAATCTCACAACTCATACATGGGAATCACAAGTTATCGATGCACAACTGATACCGAGCGCTCACATGTGCATTCGTATACATGAAAGTAATTCAAAGAGTTACGCTTTTGTCAGAATAAATGGGTTCGCACGACAAGAATTCAAGAATGTGAGATTTTTCCTAAGGGTTCTGTAGCCTCTCGAAGATAAGTACAGACATCTCCGTACCGATCCGCAAGACTCTACTAAACTTGCTCCTGACTGGTGAGTCCTATGCAACCTAGTGCTCTGATACCAACTTGTCACGACCCCAAAACATCCCCGGCCGTGATGGCGCCTATCATGATACTAGGCCATCCAAAACAATATTCAAAACATAAAGAAACTTCTGTTCATATCATTTCTAAATCGATAATACATAAAAGTTTCATTTAAGAATTTTTTTATCGACTAAGATATGTCGAATAATGGATACAACCCAAAATCCCGGAGTCAATGGTCACGAGCATCGAAAGAAATCATACAAGTCTGACACAGTATCTCTAATAAAAGATAACTCTACGAGATGCAACTATTACAGAAGTAAGAATGAGAAAGCAGGGTTGCGGACACGGGAAACAACCTCGCAACATCTCCGAGAGTCCCTGGGACAGGTAAACAGCTCACTCCGCTCGAGCACCTGGATCTGCACACAAGGTGCAAAGAGTAATGTGAGAATGCCAACTCAGTGGTAATAAGAGTAAATAAGGTCCGAGCAATAGGAAACACGCATGTACATGCTATAAATTCACAGTAAATACAACTGTTTTTCCCAACAGTACATAGGTCAAATCATCATGCATAAAAGTTGATTTCAGCAAAAATCATTTGAAAGTATTTTTCTAACGATTTCAACAGAAATACTTTAAGTTCGGAGTAAAAACGATAAAAAAAATAATGAATAGCCTTAAACATATATCATAAACTTCCCCTCGGGTATAACATCATGGAAGTGCAGAATGAAATTGATAAAATCATAAGTAGCCTCTCAGGCAAAACATGTATCATAAACTACCCCTCGGGCGTAACATCACTCAGAATCAGCCCCTCGGGCATACCTCACAAGCACTCATAATCAGCCCTTCGGGCAACCTCATAGTCAAATGTCTCCCAATCACGCGTCACTCGGCACTCGCACTCAGTAGGTACGTGCCCTCACTAAGGGTGTATAGACTCCGGAGAGGATCCTACAACCCAAGAACTATAACAAGCCACCTCGTGGCAGAAAACAATCAGCCCATCGGCCTCACAACAATCATAAATCAATAACAACATGCTGCGGCGTTCAGCCCCATCCCATAATATCCTCACAAAACAGGCCCTCGGCCTCACTTAGTCAGAAACCTCTCAAGGCACTCGGTGTATAAGTAAAACATGGAACTCGTCCCAAAACATCTTTCATATGCATCAAAGTGGTGTGATGAAACTCAGTTAAACAGAAATCAGGTAAAATCATGACTGAGTGTAACTTTCAGATCAAAAACAGTGAGGAAACAATAGTTAAATGCCCCTAAGGGGTGAAAACACTTGGCACGAGGCCTAAATATGACATTCAGCCCAAAACATAGTAATATTACTTAAAACATAAAGTAATCATATGATTTGAAATCAAATACGCAACTTATTAGTTGCTACAGAATGGACCAAGTCACAATCCCCCAACGGTTTACGCCACACACTTGTCATCTAGCATGTGCGCCACTCCAAAATAGTGATACAATGCGAAGTCCGGGGTTTCATACCTTCAGGACAAGGTTTACAATCATTACTTACCTTAAACCGGATGAAAATCTACTCCGTGATGCCCTTGCCTCTCGACTCGGCCACAAATCTCCCTGAATCTAACCAAAATCAGTAGTATATCATTAATATATGCTAAAGGAGTGAAGCCCACATCAAAATTATCAAATTACATCACAAATCCCGATTTCGACCAAATTCGACCCCAAGGCCCACGTCTCGAAATCCGATAAAAGTCACAAAACTAGAACCCTTACACTCTCACGAGTCCATACATACCAAATATATCAAAATCCAACGACAAATGACCCCTCAAATCCTTAAATCAAAGTCCCAAATTTCCAAGCCCTAACCCCTCAAATTATACCATTAAATTCCACTAATTCCATGCTTAATCAGTCAAATTCCAACATAGAATCGAGTTTTAGGTGCAAGAAACTTACCTCCACGAAAATCCCTTGAAATCCCTTTTCAATATGCTCCCAAAAGCCTCAACCCGTATGAAAATATGATGAACAATGCCTAAATATTCGCAAAGGCAAGTATTTATATGCTCTGCCCAGGAGGTTCCGCACATGCGGTCACTTGCTCGCACCTTCGGACTCGCACCTGCGGTCCCAGGTGCGCATCTGCAAGTTCCACTTAATCTCCCATTTTTAGCATCTGCAGTTTACCTGCAGGCTCGCAGGTGCGATCCTTCTATCGCATCTTTAGAAGCTTCCCAAACCTCCATTTTCCGCTCCTGCGGCACATTCCCCGCACCTGCAGCTCCCCGTCCGTAGGCGCGGCCACACCAGAAAAATCACACCAGCAACCTTTCTACTGCATAATCAAAATCCAAAACTTCCGATAACCATCTGAAATCACCCGAGCCTCTCGGGGCCTCAACCAAATATACCGACACGTAATGTATCATCACACAAACTTAGTCGAACCCCCGTTACACACAAAATTATCATCAAAACACCAAATAAATCCAAAATTCAAGCCTAAGGATTTCTTAACTTACGAAATTCGCCCATAATGCTGAAACCAACCAAACCACATCCGAATGACCCGAAATTTTGCACACAAAACAAAAACGTCACTACGAACCTACCCTAACTTATGGAATTCCATTTTGACCCCGATAGCTAATTTTCTACTGGCGACCGGAAATCGCCAAAAATCCAATTTCGCCAATTCAAGCCTAATTCTACCACGGACCTCCGAAAAATAGTCTGGACACGCTCCTAAGTCCCAAATCACCTAACGAAGCTATCCGAACCATAAAAAAAAACAAATTCCGAGATCATTTACCCATAAGTCACTTCCGGTTGACTTTTCCAACTAAATCACCAACTTAAGAGATTAAGTGTCTCATTTCTCTCCATAATCGCTCCGAACCCGAACCAATTGACCCAACGCAACATAAAAGAGATGAACCATACAAGAATGAAGAAGAAATGGGGAAAACGGGGCTAAACTCTCTGAACGACCGGCCGAGTCGTTACAAAATATTAGGTAGAATGATAGAGTTTGGTAGAGAAGGGGTTTTCATGCATCTCTATGTTGAAGATGAGGGAGAGTTGTCGATACCCAATTTTTACCTCATATTTTAAAAAAATAAAAAATTATATATATATATATATATATATATATATATATATACTTTGATAATAGTACATATGCACCATCACTTGATTTATAAACATGTACAAGCATTTTTCACAATTTTCTATAATTTTTAAAGACTTTAAATCAATTTATTCCTGCATTTTTTGTTATACAGATATTCGTTAATTATCTCACAAATTATTTGATGATGATTTTATCATTTAATATCACCATTTTCACCCATATTAGGTTTTAAATATTTTTAACATATTTGTCATAATTACATTTAAAGTTTTAAAGGCTAAAATTGTTCATTTGCAATAGTGGCCTACATGTATTTATAGTTACTTTATTTATGCCAAAATAATCTTTTTATACTTTATAACGTTAGATAACTGTTTTTATTTGTTTTTATGCACAAATGATATTTTTATTTATTTATTATTTTTACAAATTATTTATTAATTAAATTTGGGTATTTAAGTAATAGCCTATTTTTTAAGCCAATTTTCGGACCAAACCCCCATCCAAATTACCTAAATACCTAGCCCAACACCTTAGCTCAGTTGCCATACCCGTTTTAATACCCGACCCAACCTCATTTAAAATCATGGTTGTTGATCTTTAAGATCAACGACCCTCATTTATTCCCCCCATTTTAATTAATCACCCCAACCCTAATCCCCTCATTCTCCAAACACCGCCGCCCTAAATGCTCTCTCTTCTCCTTCTCTTATAAGGAAACCCTAGCGTCGTCAACCTATTATCCCTCCGATTCCGATCCTAAAATGGAATCAATCAGTGATTCCCTTACCTTGTTGCTCTCTTATGGTGTTACTCTCTTATGGTGTTACATAAGCATATCTTTTTAATTTCGAACAAAAACTGGTTCATATCTTTGACCTTTTTCCGTCTGTGTTCGTTCTCGTTTCTTTTATGGTATGAATCTCTGAGAATCTTCGCAATTTCTACTTACCCAAAAACTAGGGTTTCAGATCTTTCTAGATCTAATCTGGTTATCGATTCTTTAACTATTTTTCCTATAATGTTTCTGTCTATATGTCTCTGTGCATCTTATTATAACTCTCTTTGTTAATTCTGCCGATTTTTACTTACCCTAAATTTAGGGTTTTTGATTCTTCAAAATTGAACCAAATATGGTTCGATCCTTTAATTATTTCCGTCTATATGTGCATCTTATTATAACTCTGTTTGTTAATTTCCGCAAATTTTTACTTGCCCTAATATTGCGGGTTTTTGATTTTTCAAAATCAAACCCAAATCTATTCGATTCTTTAATTACTTTGTTAAAGTCTATGTCTATATGTCTATATGCATCTCTTGTTATTTCTGCTAATTTTGTATGTTTTACCTAAATTAGGGTTTATTAACTGTAAGTGCTTTCCTTTCTAGTACTTTGACTAATTATTGCCATATTTGTGTGTTCTAATTTAGTTCTATTTAAACCCCTCCCCAATTCCCCTTTAAAGGGACTCAGAGTTCGAAATATTCTCACTACCCTAAACAAACGATACACTGTTATTCTATAGCTACTAGTCTGTGCTTTGATTCCTGTCCTGCTGGAAGCCAAGGCCAGAAATCCTATATTATTTTCTTCTGTTGGTGACAATTGTTCATTGTTAGATTCATTTTCTGTTTCATCTCAAATGGTAAGTTATTGAATCCTTTCTACTTCAGTACTCGTTTAATATGTTACTGTTATTAGACTAGTTACTTTTTGTATTTTAGACATGTTGAACACAGTATATCGATTAGTCAAATTTGCTTAACTCTGTGTAACTTAGGATTATCTTTTATCATTAAGCATCCTTTGATACTTTCCTTGAGAACTAGTTAATTATGTATGCCTTAGTAGACTCATTAGCTTGTTGTTAAACATGTTGTCATGTTACTTGTCTGGTTCTGTGCTCACCATGTTATGATACCTTTGTCAAATTTTTACTACTAATTAATGTTTTACCTCACTTACTATTGATCAATTAACTCCCTTTCTGTGACTTAGCCTGATATGAAGTCTTTGTCATCTTTATGAGGCATGAACTGATCCTTATTAACATATGACTTTGTTAACTTTCAAAACTTTATCAAGTCTGCTCAGTTCCAAATGTGTTTGTTCTATGTGTGATTCTGCCCCTACATGTACTCTCCAATCCTATCTTGCCCTTTTGAATTCTCACTCTTTGCTGGCTGAAAGCCAAAGCAATTTAAGTACTGTCCCCTGGCCTTCCTGGTGTGAGCACTGCTCAGGGTTCATATGAGACCCTCGAGAACTCTAACACACCAGGATTTAGTCCATAAGTTTTCCTTGAAATGTTCTGATCATTCTTCTCTAGTATAAGCAGTGCCCGAGGTTCTTGAAGCCCTTGGGAACTCTGACACACTAGAGATTTGGGCTTGGTATGCTTATCCTTGAGATAGAGGTGAATCATTCACCCCTGGTCACTGTTTATCAATGAACATGGACTTTTTGGAGTTATTGTTAGTTGAGGGACTGGCCTATCCAGGTGTATTTAGGCCTACTGTAGGCTTTTTATAGTTTATATACTTTGTAATTCATTCATTCGATTATGGTCTGTAATAATTATTTGTAATAACAATTGGGGCAATAATAAATTGGGAAAATGGGCTTATTTTTTATATTTTGCATGAAATGGGTAGATAACATGCCTATAGGTGTTTACTTGATGCTATTGTATGTCAGATAACCTGCCTATAGGCTTTACTTTATTCAAAAACATTCTGCTATTATATATTATAAAACTTGCCTAGATGTTTACTCTGTTTGCTATTGTATGTTAGATAACCTTCCTATAGGGGTTTACTTTGGCTCAGATATGCTTTGTAGATAACCTGCCTATAGGATTTTCTTTGGCTCAAATAAGTTATGTGAATATCTAGCCTACTTTGCTTTCCATGATTAGACACTTGTCGCACCCCCTTTTCTCCTCGCGAAGTCCGGGTTTCGACATTCATTTGGGACAACTCCCTTCCTCTTTGGAGAGGGGTATCGAAAGTGTAGAGTCGCCACCTAAGGGATTTATGGTGCGTTAGGGAAGCTAATGCAAGTAACTCATGAAACCAGTCTACGTAACCAGAGATTGGGTAAGGGCTTGAAGTTACCTTGAGGGGAAGGTGTTAGGAACCCCTCGAGGTCCACAATGGTAGGTCCCAGCCAAACTTACTTAGTAAATTAGTCATTTAACATATAACCAGTCTAAGCACACATATGTAAGTAGGATGAAAGAAGTTTAAAAGGTAAGCGGTATGAGCACACATATGTAAATAAGATAAAGGAGTTAAAAGGTAAGCAGTCTAAGCACACATATGTAAATAAGATAGGGGGTCCTAAGTTATTAGCCTATAGGATCACATCCGTACAATGCCCGGTAATCCTTCCTCGACCAGAGGGGTTACACGTGACATTAGCGCACATGTCATCATATCCTTTTACTACCCAATTACCCTTCCCTTAGCGGTTATATAAGCGATATTAAATTAGACGGACTCTAAGCGTGCATTACCCATCTCTTCCTTATGGTCCCGGAGGTGTTTAGGACCTCTAATTTTAGGCAGTTCTAGACTCGCGTAAGGTGTTTAGAAGGGAAAATCTAAGAGACAACAAAAAACATATAAGACTGCCAAGTATGAAAACAATTAAGAGGGATCATGTTTACCCCCACACATAAGAAGACAATTAGCACGTCTCTAACACAGATTTCAGAGAACTTTCAGAACGTCCTAGAACATGATATCTAGGGGAACATAACAAGCAGAGAATATGCAGTATTTTTTTAAGGCAAAGTGGCGTAAACCTAATAAGTTTGCCTACTGATTTTAGAATCTGTTGAATCTGGGCAGTCACAAATAAACAAAACATAGTTTCAGAGTTTTATAAGACCTTAAATACCTAAGGCTTGCCTAGGCGTGGATCTGTAATACCCTATAAACATGATGTCTAAGTGAGATTAGAGTTCGAGGAATCAACTAGAACCGTTTAAAATTATTAAGTCCTATAGGCATGCTGATCTAGATACCGAGTATTAAAAAAGTTCATTTCATGCATATTTATCCTATAACATGGTGTCTAGGCGTTGGGGATGCTTTTAAGCATCCTTATAGACAAGACGATTACTGATTTAGGCGATGTAGACATGGTTTAAAGAGAATATAAACACAGTCCTAAAGCAGGATTTCTAATGCACATAAAGAATGGACATTTTATTAGACAGAATTACAACGGTAACTTAATAACATGATTTCTAGGTGATCATGATTATGCAGAAGCAGAATTTCGTGATAAATGAGGTAATGAGCCTATAACATGTAGCCTAGTATGTCAAATGGTCCTAAAAGCATGGTTTTTGATGCAAGTAAACATATTATAAGCCTAAAGCATGATTTCTAATGCGAGTAAACATAATATAGACCTAAAGGCATGATTTCTACCCATTTTCCCCACAAAAGTCATATAAGAATCCCTCCCATTTTACTAATTTCCCCAATATATGTTTACAGGGGGTTATTATTACAGACCATAAATGAACGAATTACATAATAAAATATAAGTTGCACTATAGGGAGCCTGAAATAGGCCCAAAATGAACCTGGAAATACCAGGCCTTCAAAACAGTCCAAGATGCCATAGTCCATAGTATCCAATGAGGTATCCTAGTGCGTCAAAGTTCCCAAAGGCCTCGGGGACCCCGGGCAATGCTCACACCAAGATCTTTTAAAATAAGGAAGCGATTATGTGTAGTGTGGAAGGGCCAGCCCCAGTGTGCCAGAGTTCGGAGGAATCTCATGGATTCTTAGGCAGTACACACACTGGAGGGGAAGAACTTAAGTAATCTAAGAGTAGAAGTGAGAGTGCTTGACATAGTTGAGAAGATTTTGGAAAAAAAATATTGTAGAGGTAAAATCTTTAGGAGTGAAAAGTATTTTAGGAATGGAAACAGTTTTAGGAAAAATGTTAAGGGTGGAAAAACAGTTTTGAAATCAATTCTGAGGAGAACCAAGATTCAACCAGCAACCACACAATCATAGAATTCCCAGATTCACAACCATTTAACAAATATCTTCACAAACGGGGGTTGGGAACATAGAGAGCTCGCATTAGAAACACATGAACAAGGTACAAGAGGGGAGCATATGGGATAAAAAATGCGCATAACAACTAAGAGTTTACTGATTCAGAGAGTTAACAAGTCAGTTGTGGTAATAGGCAATTAAGACATAAAGACGGAGGATGGAAATAGTCATGTTGAAGACAGGGGTGCATTAGTCATACCAACTAGGATCAATCAAATACATTAGGAGTCTAAGACACTAACATGAGCATACTAGTTGAGGGGAGTAAACAGGAACTGAATAAACATGCAAACAAAACAAATGAGATATAGGCATGCTCGATTAAACACTTGAACTAGAGAGGGTAAAACTTAAACATACTTGGTAAAGCAGTAAACATGAAGACAATTAAATACATATCCAATTAAACTAGTGCAGGAATAAGCATGGACTTACATAAAGGAACACATAAAGTTGAGTTTGAGAATTGAACTAGAGACATACCAGTTAAGGAAACAAAGTGCAGAATGTAAAGAAAGTAAAGTTCCACTGTCTAGCCTTGGCTTTCAGCCGGCTAGACCAACAGTTAGCACAAGTAGCAGAGAAAGAAGAGAGAATTTGAGAGTGTGTGTGTATTCTGAACTAATTCTTCGTCTTTTAGAGGTAAAAACAAGAGTGTATTTATAGCACTTTAGGAGTAGGACAAGTAAGGTAAAAGAATCAGAAATCAGTCAATTAAGGGCAATCACAGGGTCACCGAATCAATTAACATGAGGGAGTCTTGAATAGACCCCTTAATTAGGGGTAATTGAGCAACGGTAATAACAAGAGAGTTTAATTAAGGCAATAATCCAAATCAGACCAAATAAAGGATTAGTAAAAATCACAAAATCATGCGGAAGAGTAATTAAGGCAAGTGTGACCAATTAAAATTAAAAATAAGGAAACCAACAAGATTTGTGCACATAAAATTAACTGGCAAAAATAATATGGAATAATCAGTAAGGTTCTTCAAAGAATACTTGTTTTACCAAAAGAATCACCAAAATTTCATGAATAGAAATTAAACTAAGTAAGACCTCAAAAAATATAGAACTTAGTCGGAAAGCAGGCTTGAATCCTAACAGAGATTAATTAGGGCAAAACCACAAGAATACTGGATTTAACAAGGAAAAAATGTTTAATTTAAAAAGATAGAGTAAAGTAATACAACTGGTATCAAAACTATCGAAACAGAAGTTGAAGAAAACCAGTACATCACAAAATCAGCTAGGGTTTGAACACCTGTATGAAAATCAATCAAAATGATGAAAAAACAAATACCTAAACATTGAGAATTCATAGAAATCTTTAAAAACAGTTTCAGAGGAACCCTAGCTTAGAAAGAGTGATAAAAAGTTGAAATAGTTAATTAAATAGGAGATTTTTAAAGGAAAACACGTAAAAGTGCTCGAATCACCCCATATCTATACAGATCTAAGATGGATCGACAATGACGGACTAGGATTTTCAGAAAAGTAATAGAGATGAGAGAATAGGTCAAGAACCCATAAATCCGTAATAAACAAGAAGAAGTTTTTACTCACAGACAGAAAAATGGCCCAAGATGGGCTGATAAACAAAGTTTCAAACCAGAACCAGTTGGGGTTCCTCGAGATCTTCTCAAGGATCCAAGAAATCGAATAGCCATGGCATATAAGACCATGTCTGGTCGGAGAAGGCATAGAAACGTCATAAGAGGGAGGTTTTTTTGCCGGTGATGGCGTTTAGAACTAGGGTTAGGTCATGAGAGAGTTGAGAGAAGAGGGAGATGATGGCAGCGGGTGAGGGGAGGAAATGAGAAGGGTTGGGGGGGGGTTAAGTTAGGATTAATTATGGTAATGATGGATATGGACCGTTGATCTGAAGGATCAACGACCACGATTGCATGGGGGTATTTGGCCGGGCAGTTGTATATTTGGGCCTAAGGGGTTTGGGCCAACATTAGGGTTGAATATTAGAGGGGTTTGGGCTGGTTTGAGGGGTTAGGTCCGAAAATTGAAGAAATTAAATATGGCTATTTATTAAATACCCACTTAATTGATAAAATAATTTTTAAAATTGGTTAATAAATTATTAAAAATTATTTTATGCATAAAATTGATTTAAAATAATTACCTTATATTATAAAAATACAAAAGGTCATTTTCTTGTGAAATAAGGTAATTATGCACTCGTGGGCTATTACTGCAAAGTTATTGCAATTATAACCCTAAAATGTAAGTACGAATATCTGTAAAATAATTAAATCTTACTGTAAATATAAATGATAAAATTAAGCAATAAAATTATCATAAAACCAATGGTGATGTAGTTAGTAATTGTTTATATAATAAAAATACTGAGATAATTAATTAAAAAGTCTTTAAAAAATATAGGAATTATGGAAAAAAAGTAATTGAGGCTCATGCATAGTTTTGAAGGTATATATGCATTTAAAAATATTATAGGGAAAAATTGGGTATTAACAGTTGTCCCTCTTTACCCGGGAAGGATGAAAGAGTTGTCAGGTAAAGATATGATGGCAAATTTTGACCGAGCGAGATTGTTTGAGAGATTTAGGCCGCACTCTGGTTTTTGAGCTGCCTACATGCCCTAGTTTTTACAGGAATCAGGCTATGTGTAGTTCTGGATTCATCGGCAGAGTATACCGATGAAGTTACCACAAGGACGGTCACGAGATTTCGGGATAACTGAAGAATGATTATGGTGAGTGGTCAGGTTTGAGATAATTTGTAGAAACTAGAGTGGGATTTCTCCTGTTGGGATAATGGTTGATTATCGGTCACATGCAATTAAAGAGATACTACGAGCATATATTTGTGCGGAAATTTAAACATGATGCAGATTCCCTTCAGACTATGAGAATTGTTTTCGGGCGGTTAGGATGATGTCTTTAGACAATGATGTCCTGGGCCATGAATTGTTATGTGAGGGGTTCGCAGGCGATGAAATGATGTTCTCGGGCCATGAAAATGGTGCCTCCGAACCATGACGCCTTTGAATAATGATATGCAACTTTTAGAGATCTTCAGGCCATGGCATGGTGTCTTCCGGCTATGAGTATGATGCCTTTAGACTATGACGCCTCTGGATAAGTTGGCGATATTTCAGCCCGTGAGATGCAATAACATGATGTTAAGAGCAACAATACAAGGCTTAGTCTTGTGAAGTTGAGGGCATAGCTTAGCCCGAAAGAAGAGCAAATAGATAATGCCAGAGAAACAATGCTTAGTCTCGGCACATAGAAAAGCAATGATTGGCCTTATGCAACTATGGAGGCAGGGCTTAGCCTCATGCAGATGAAGGCAGATCTTAGCCTTATGCAAGTGAGGAGGCGGGGCTTAGCCTCATGCAGATGGAGACAGAGCTTAGTCTCATGCAAGATTCGGGACAGGGTTTAGTCCCATGCAAATGAAGGCAGAGCCTAGCCTTATGCAAATATGGAGGCAGGGCTTAGCCTCATGCAGATGGAGACAGAGCTTAGTCTCATGCAAGATTCGGGACAGGGTTTAGTCCCATGCAAATGAAGGCAGAGCCTAGCCTTATGCAAATATGGAGGCAGGGCTTAGCCTGATGCAGATCGAGGTAGAGCTTAGTCTCATGCAAAATTCGGGACAGAGCTTAGTCCCATGCAAATGAAGGCAGAGCTTAGCCTTATGCGAATATGGAGGCAGGTCTTAGCCTCATGTAGATGGAGATAGAGCTTAGCCTCATATAAGATGTGGAACATGGCTTATTCCCATGCAAATGAAGGCAAAGCTTAGCCTTATGCGAATTTGGAGGCAGGGCTTAACCTCATGTAGATGGAGACAGAGCTTAGTCTCATGCAAGATTCAGGACATGACTTAGTCCCATGCAAATGAAGGCAGAGTTTAGCCTTATGGAAATATGGAGGCATGGCTGAGCCTCATGAAAATGTGGAGGTAGAGCTTAACCTCATGCGAGATGTGGGACAGTGATTTGTCCCATGCAAGATGAAGGCAGAGCTTATCCTTATGCAAATTTGGAGGCAGGGCTTAGACTCATGTAGATAGAGACCGGGCTTAGTCTCGTTCAAGATGAAGGCAGAGCTTAGCCTTATGCGGGATTCGGGACATGGCTTAGTCCTATGCAAATAGAATAAATAGCTGGTGAGTAGCAGAATTTTCTTAGCCAGTAGTAGACTTCAGTATCGCGGTTGTTATGAAGATTGTGACTTTGAGGCATGTATATTCTTTGTTTTTGCATCCAACAAAAAATTATGTGTTCTATAAAGGGGAGGTCGGTTCGTGCCTCCGTCGGCTTACTTGATTTTCTGGTCTTGGTCTGAAGATCGTGTTCAAATCATTGGGGGTAGCGTTTGTTAAACAAAGTTATTTCAAAAGCAAGCATGCGTAGTTTTCAAAGTCATAATAAAAAATATGGTTTTTAGAAAATTGGTTAGATGAACCAGTGATTGTGACACGATCCGAGACATTGCGACTTCTCTTGCCGCAGAATTTTGAGGGTCCTCCTCAAAATTCTGCCCCGGTTAGATGGATAAACATCTCTGACTGCTGCACATGCTGCGATCGGCTGAACTTGCTTCGGAATTTTGAGGGTCCTTCTCTGTAACGACCCGATCGTTCGTTTTGTGTTCTAGAACCCCGTGCCCCTAAATGAGACTTCCCAAATTTTCTTTTAATGATTTATAACTTACGGGGATGGTTGGTTTAGTATTTGGAGGAGTTTGTGCTGGTATAGGAACACTTAGTTCCTTAAGGTTGGGCTAAAAGGCCAATTTTGACTTCGGTCAACATTTTTAGTAAACGACCCCGGAATCAAGATTTGAAAGCTCGAGTAGGTTCGTATGAATATTTCAGACTTGGGTGTATGTTCAGAACAATTTTCGGATAACCCAGGAGCATTTCGATGCGAAATAGTGAAATATGATTCCTTAAGTTCAAAATTGAGGTTTGGAATGTGTTTTTTTGTTATCGAGGTCCGAACGGAATTCTGACACCCGGAATAGTTCT
Organism: Nicotiana knightiana; assembly: GCA_005239525.1. NCBI lineage: Eukaryota > Viridiplantae > Streptophyta > Magnoliopsida > Solanales > Solanaceae > Nicotiana > Nicotiana knightiana. The sequence continues at coordinate 11,094 of ML391924.1, read as the reverse complement.
GTCATGTCATTTATGACTTGCTCACAAAATTTGGTGTCATTCCGAGTAGTATAGGTATGTTTCGGCATGTTGAAAGCGAATTCAAGAACTTAAAGTTCTTAAGTTGGATTTAGTTGGTTTTCGGGTATGATTCTTGGATTTAGTGTTGTTTAGGACATTTCGAAGGCTCGAGCGAGTCCGTATTATGATTTAGAACTTGTTGGTTTATTTTGACGAGGCTTAGGGTGGGCCTGGATGCCATTCGAACATCGCGTGAGGCAAACCAAACTCTAAAAGAGCTGTTGGTGCCACCGCACCTGCGAATAACCAGCCGCAGGTGTGAGACCGTAGAAGCGGTCGAAGCCTCGCAAGTGCGGTCTTAGATGAGCTGCCCAATTTCCGCAGTAGCGGGCTCCGTTACGCAGGTGCGATGCCTGGACTTCTTCTCCTTTTCCGCAGGTGCGAGCACTGGCTTGCAGATGCGAGACCGTAGGTGCGGTCCTCGAGCCGCAGGTGCGAAAGTCCTGGAGGTAGTGAAGTTTTTTTAAATGCGGGACTTAGAATTTTTTAGGCCATTTCTTTCACATTTGGATGATTTATGGAGATTTCAAAGGGGAGATTCGACCTAGCATCGTGAGGCAAGTTAATTCCTACTTAAAGTGATATTTATATTTGAGTTTTGGGTAGATTAATACACAAAAATTGTGGAAATCATGGGGTTAGAGTAAAAACTTAGGGTTTTGAGAAAAATAAGATTTAAACAAGAATTTTGTTATGAAATCATGCAAAAACTATATAATATTGATCCTTAGGTCATGGGTAACTATTTCCGTTGAAAATTTCCGGAATCCGAACAGGTGGGCCTGGGGTACATTTTAGGATTTTGCGAACTAGGTTGAGATGATTATTTAAATAGGAGAATTTTGGACTTTTTAGCATAGAATGATTTATTTATATAATGTTTGGATAGTTTCGAGTCCTTGGGCGACAAATTTGGAGATTGGGCCGCATTAATGACCCGGGAAGTAGGCTTGAAATGAGGTAAGTCTCCTTTCTAACCCTGTAAGAGGGAATTGTCCCCATATGTGAAGTAATTAACTATGCGTCATTGTTTGTGGGGACTACGTACATACGAGGTGACGAGAGTGCGTGCGTAGTGAGTATTCTTGTTATGTCCGGGTATTTAGGTTCACTCCATGCCTTGTGAATTCCGTTAATTGAATTATATGCCTTATAATTTCCTTGTACGCAAGTTGTTTTCAAGAATCCTAGAACTTAATGTTTTCAAACGAATTGTTATTTTGGAAAAGGATTTAAAGAAAAATGTTATGTTTATGTGTGACCTCTTCGCAAATTTATATTCTGCGAGCGGAGTGATTCTTTCCACTACTCTCATGGGAGCGGGCTGTACGCCACGACAGGTTAATAGATGCATCTATGGTTCGCGCCGTTCGACCCTTCGGCAGTGCACATATATTATTTTGTTGGCTCAGACCGTACTCCTCGACACATTATGCGCATGCTACCTGCTTGATATAATTCATAACTTTTAAACTGTTAGATGTCTTGGAAGACAAATTGTAACTATATGTTGGATTTTTGCCACGTAAATAGGTTTTGTGAGTATGCTCGACATTCATTGTTTTACTATTCATGTGTACTTGTTATTCATGTTGAATTTTAAATCTAAATATACTGATTGGGACTGGTGAGCGTCAAGTCGACCTCTCTTCACTACTTCTTCGATATTATACTGGATACTTACTAGGTACATATTGTTTACGTACTCATGCTACACTTCTGTACTTAATTGTACAGGTTCTGAGGTAGGTGCTTCTAGTCACCAGTCCGGAGCTCGTCCTTGATTTCACGTGGTTCGAGGCTTCACGGTGAGCTTCTTCTCTTGATGCCATTCAGAAGCACTCTGGAGTTTCCCTTTTGCTATTTTTTCTATCTCTTCTTAGACAGTATGATAGTTCTTTTGTTTTTTTGATTCTACTCTACTAGATGCCTGTAGACTTGTGACACTAGTTCCTGGCACACACACAATGGTAGACTATTCTTTTGGTGATGTAATTGATTAAAGTTGATTTTTGGTATTCGTAACTTAATTTCCCCGCTATGTGTTATATTCCATGCGTAGTGGCTAAATTATTTTTGAGATAGGCAAAACATTTAATAGAAAACAAACTAGAATCACTAGATAAGTAGTGTCGGCTTGCCTAACACCGATGTTGGGCGCCATGGCGACCTGGATTAGGATTTGGGTCGTAACAACATGGTATCAGAGCTCTATGTTCACGTAGGTCTCACGAGTCACGGACAAACCCCATAGAGTCTTGCGGATCGGTACAGAGACGTCTGTATTTATATTCGGGAGGATATAGGGTGTTAGGAAATCTCTCTTTATTCATCTTATATCGTGCAGTTGATGGCATGCTAAATCTCACTCTTCTATTCTCTCGCAGATGGTGAGGGTGCGCACAACCAATTTTCCAGACCCGGGAGGGGCCGCTACCCCCGCCGTCAGAGACCGTGACAGAGGTTGGAGGAGGGAACGGGCCCGAGGTAGGGGATGAGGGCATCCCAGAGCTGTCTCAGTTGCACCGCTAGTGGATCCAACAGAGGATCCTATCATTGAGAAGCAGGGCGAGGCGCGCGTAACAGATCCTGCCCCGTTGGACTTCATGACGGCGCCGGGATTTCAGGAGGTTATGGGCCGTATGATGCGGTTCATGGATACTATGAGTCAGGCTGGTTTATTTCCAACGGACCCGGCCACATCCCAAGCAGGAGGGGGAGCACATACCCCTACTGCCCAGGCCACAGGGCATGCAACTGTAGTTTATCAGACCCCAGGTACACTGCCCGCGGGTGGGGTTCAGGTAGTAGCAGCAGCAGCACCTGAGCCCAGACCAACTGCGGACAACGATCCGCAGAAGCTATTAGACAAATGGACCAGACTACACCCTCCTGTCTTCGGAGGCGAGCGTCATGAGGATGCTCGTGATTTTATTGACAGGTGCAGGGACAGACTGCATAACATGAGAATACTGGAGTCCCATGGAGTATACTTCACCACTTTCCAGCTAGAGGGAAGGGCCCGTAGATGGTGGCAGTCTTATGTTCTTGGCAGAACGGCAAATTCTCCTCCTATCACTTGAGAGCAGTTCACTCAGTTATTGCTGGATAGGTATATTCCACCCTCTGAGAGGGAAGAGGTACGGTATTAGTTTGAGCAGCTAGAGCAGGGTCAGATGTCAGTGACAGATTACGAGGCTAGGTTTTCTGAGCTGTCTCATCATGCACTTATGATACTTCCTACTAACGCAGAGAGAGTGTTGGAGATTTGTAGCTGGGTTGCACTCAGGTATTAGGGCCAACATGGCCCGAGAGGTGGAGATGGGGACTCCTTATCAGCTTGTAGTAGAGATTGCTCGAAGGATTGAGGGATATCGATCGAGGAGCAGAGATCAGGGACAGCAGGATAAGAGAGCTTGGTTTTCTGGAGATTTCAAAGGTGCTCCAACAAGGGGAAGAGGTCAAATCGGCAGGGCCCATCCTAGTAGGCCTCCATATTCAGCACCCCCACCACCTCCTCGAGGTGCTCCTGTGAGGCCTTATTTCAACGCGATGCCGGAGAGTACTTATCGCCCACTAGCCATTCAGGCTTCCTCCGGCGGGTATTCTAGTCATCAGGGATCTTCTGGCTCTTATTTCAGTGCTATGCCAGAGAGTTCATACCGCCCTCCAGCTATTCAGGGTTCTTCTTCAGGGAAACAAGCTATGGTGCCGAGAGGTTGCTATGAGTGTGGAGATCCAGGTCATATGAAGAGGTTTTGTCCCAGGCTTCGGGGCAAGGCAGTGCAGTAGAGTCACCAGCCTATTGTTTCAGCACCAGCGATCCGGCCACCCAGAGGTGGAGGACAGGCTGGTAGAGGTCGTCCTTGGTGTGGCGGCCAGGCAGGGGGAGCCCAGCCAGCTCTTGTCCACTCGGGTAGAGGTCAGTCATCCGGCGGTCCAGCCAGATTCTATTCTTTCCCGGTCAGACTAGATGCAGTGGCCTCAAATGCCGTGATCACATGTATTATTTCGGTATGCAGTAGGGATGAATCGGTATTATTTGATCTAGGATCCACTTATTCATATGTATCAGTCTTATTTGCTCATTTCCTAGATATTCCTCGTGAGTCCTTGGGTACTTCTGTTTATGTGTCCACTTCTGTGGGCGATTCTGTGGTTGTGAACCGGATTTATCAGTCTTGTGTTGTTACATTCTGTGGGTTCGAGACCAGAGCAGAGCCCCTGTTACTTGAGATGACTGATTTTGAGGTCATCCTGGGCATGGATTGGTTATCCCCTTATCACGCTGTCCTAGATTTCCATGCCAAGATGGTTACTCTAGCCATGCTTGAGTTGCCGAGATTGGAGTGCAGAGGTTCCTCAGTTAGTACAGCCAGTCGGGTTGATTCATTCCTAAAGGCTCAACGTATGGCCGAGAAGCGTTGTTTCGCTTATCTTGCTTATGTGCAGGACACCATCGCCGAGTCTCCGACAATTGACTCAGTGCTAGTAGTTCTAGAATTTGCTGATGTATTTCCTTCAGACGTTCCAGGCATGCCACCGGATCGTAACATTAATTTTTGCTTTGACTTAGCTCCAGGCACCCAACCTATATCTATTTCCCCATACCGTATGGCTCCGAAGGAATTGAAAGAACAGCTTGAGGAGTTGTTAGCTAAGGGGTTTATCAGACTGAGTGTATCACCTTGGGGTGCTCCAGTGTTATTTGTGAAGAAGAAGGATGGGACTATGCGGATGTGTATTTACTATCGCCAGTTGACAAAGTCACCATCAAGAACAAGTACCCGTTGTCGCGTATCGATGATTTTTTTGACCAATTGCAGGATGCTCGGGTGTTTTCTAAGATTTACTTGAGATCAGGTACCATCAGCTGAAGATTCGGGACTCGGATGTTCCAAAGACTGCATTCCATACGAGATATGGTCATTACGAGTTCCTGGTGATGTCCTTTGGCTTGACTAATGCCCCCGCAACATTTATGAATTTGATGAACGGGGTGTTCAGGCCTCATATTGATTCTTTTGTTATTGTCTTCATTGATGACATTCTGATTTACTCACGTAGCCTGGGGGAGCACAAGTAGCATTTGAGAGTGGTGCTCCAGACTTTGCAAGAACAAAAGCTGTACGCTAAGTTCTCTAAGTGAGAGTTCTGGTTAGATTCTGTGGCATTCTTGGGACACGTGGTATCTGGAGAGGGTATCAAGGTGGATCCTAAGAAGATTGAGGCAGTTCAGAGTTGGCCACACCCTACTTCAGCGACAGAGATCAGGAGCTTCTTAGGACTGGCAGGTTATTATCGTCAGTTTGTAGAGGGTTTTTCATCCAATGCATCCCCTCTGACTAGATTGACCTTGAAGGGTGCCCCATTGTGATTGTACGATGAGTGTGAGGCGAGCTTCCAGAAGCTCAAGACAACCTTGACCACAACACCAGTTCTAGTGTTACCTTATCGTTCGGGGATGTATACAGTTTATTGTGACGCTTCACGCGTTGGTTTGGGATGCGTATTTATGCAGGAGGGGCGAGTTATTTCATATGCTTCACGTCAGTTGAAGGTTCATGAGAAGAATTACCCTGTGCATGATTTGGAGTTGGCGGCGATTGTTCATGCTCTTAATATTTGGAGGCACTACTTAAATAGGGTGCCTTGTGAGGTTTATACAGAGCACCGCAGTTTGCAACACATGTTCAAGCAGAGGGATCTTAATTTGAGGCAGCGTAGATGGCTTGCGTTATTGAAGGATTATGACATTACTATTCTTTATCATCCGGACAAGGCGAATGTGATTGCAGATTCCTTAAGCAGGAAGGCGGAGAGTATGGGTAGCCTGGCTTTTATTTCAGCAGAGGAGAGACCTCTAGCTTTGGACATTCAGTCCTTGTCTAATCACCTGGTGAGGTTGGACTTTTCAGATCCCAACCGAGTTCTTGCACATGTTTTTTCTCAGTCTTCATTATTGGGGGAGATCAAGGCTCGATAGTTTGATGATCTGCACTTGGCAGTTCTCCGGGAGACAGTGTTGCAGGGTGGTGCCAAGGAGGTTTCAATTGGTGAGGATGGTGTTCTGAGACTTCAGGGTCGCATATGTGTCCCTAATGTTGACGGCCTGAGGGAGAGGATTATATAAGAGGCATGATGCGAGGCTAGAATGCATAGTTTAATATGTAATATACTGTACATTTGAGGTGTATTACNCGTCGAAAATACGCAAAAGGAGACACCCGGGCGATAGCCGGGCGTTTGCCCCCTAAAGCCTGACCCTACCTGGTGTTAGGGGGGCGTTTACCCCATAAGGCCAGGCAGCCCCTGGCGTTAGGGGGGCGTTAGGGCCCAAACGCGAGGCCTGCCCTGGCTTTAGGGGTGCGTTAGAGCCCAAACGCCCAGGGTTCCCAGTTCGGCCAAATTCGAGTTTTGACGAGTTTAAGTGTTTCCCGGTTGAAATAGAAGTCTCCTACACGGTTAGAGTTCGCCCTAAACATATAAATAGACTCCTAAAACACAACTACGGTGTTTTTCGAAGAGGACAGAGGTGATTCGGAAGGATTCAACAAGAAAACACCATAGAAGTGACAAACATTGATTTCTACATCTAGTATTCATTACTTTGTGTTTCAAGTATGAAATTTCCNTTAATTGAATGGCCATCAATTAGCTGTGCCTATTTAGTATGTATCTACTTGAGAGAGAGTTCATATTTAGGTAGTTGCTTGAACAACACCACTCCCGGAGTATAGACGAAAGTCATAACCGAGGGTTTAGAGGTTAGATTAGAGATAACGATACCTCGGGTGCAATCTAAAGTGAACTGTATTGCGATCTAGCTAGCGTAACTTGAGAGAGTGCGTTTAGTAAATTATCATAATTAATTGAGAGAGATTTATGATAGTTAGAGCGTTCATGATTGACAGAGATAGACAACTAAAATATAAGACATATCCAAGGAAGAATTCACCAACGGGGGAAACCATAACCTTAGACCCTTTATTATCATTGTTACATTAAATTGTTAGTTAACTGCTAGTTTATTATTATTGATTGTAGAATTAGTTAAATATCACCAAGTTGATATTCAAAGTCTTGAGAAACTTTATTTAGCAGCAATTTAGTATTTTATAGACAAAATTGATATGTAAATTCCCTGTGGGATCGACTCTGGGCGTAATACCCCGGATTATATTTGCAACGCCCGCTTAGTCTTCTACAAGACATAGTTGAGCGTGATCAAATTTTGGCGCCGTTGCCGGGAAATTAACGGTATTATCAATTGAGTTAGAAGAAATACAAAATTCTGAAATATAATCAACTTTCTTCTAAATTTCGATTTTACATTGAATTTTAACGTTTGCTAACGTGTGCAGGTGCATGCCTAGAAACTCATCGAGGAATGGTGAAGTAATCGAAGCCTTATCAGACCTTGAGAAAGTTTTCAGGGCTATAAACCGGACCAACCGGAAAAGAAAACATCAACCACAAATTGAACAAATTGAAACTGACATGGAAGATCCACACGACCCGAACAATCATGGGGATGACGTAGTGGACCCAGTAGCTCAAATAGGGGCAGAGGCTCCCCTATATGACTGGTTACAACCGACAGCTGAGAATTTGGCCACTTCAATACTGGTTCCTCAGATATAGGCCGAGTCCTTTCAGATAACAAACAATATGCTGCACTTATTGCAGAACAAAGGGCTATTCTCAGGGTCATACATTGAAGACCCCCAACAACACTTGAAAAACTTCCCGTCGATCTGCAAAACACAGAGGCAACCCAACGTCACTCAGGAGGCAATAAAACTGTTATTGTTTCCATTCTCAGTGACTGGTGCTGCCCAGAATTGGCTAAACTCACTCCTCATAAATTCCATTACCACATGGGAGGAGTTAGTCAAGCAATTCGTGAACAAGTTTCACCCAACTAATAAGACTGCCAAACAAATTGATGAAATCTTGAGCTTCAGACAGAAACCAGTTGAAACACTACAAGAGACATGTGAGCGCTTTAAAGGTATGTTGGTTATCTGTCCACATCATGGTATTCCAGAGCAAGTGTTGGGGTAGCGGTTCTATATGGGTTTGGCAGATACGGTTAAAGCAAATGTTGATGCTTCAGCTGGTGGAGCATTCTTGAGCAAAACG